>JAQFZC010000424.1:0-51983 GCA_034695205.1 Dicyrtoma fusca
ATTATTCTCCTAATTTTCTATTTAACTTCTTAATACCCGTACCATCCCGAATAAGGGATTTACCTTTCGATTTAACACTAGGGTTGTAACGGCCATTGCCAAAAATCAACTAGATGAATAAACAAACTACAAGTTGTCTTATTACAGGTTTCACAAAGTGACGAAAGGTTCCGTTTGCCAATTTCTCAAAAGCATTAGACGTGTGTACATATTTTTAGCTATATATGCTACAATTGGACGTAATGGTTGTTCTCGTAGACTTTTAGTAATTACATCTTCTTATTTGTAGCATTAATAACCAAACACAGAAATGCACATATGTAATCTTCTATTTTTGATTTCAATCTGAAATCAATTTGTTTTAATAATAAGACATCACAATCACAATATTCATAGTACAGACTTAATATCGTAAATCTCCCAAGAAATATGTAGTAACTTCACTATAGCTTTTATAACTGCCTTAGGCACGTGTATTTTGCACCACTTCACCAATCAACTTTATCGAAAACTAATACTGGTAAGTAGCAAGTAAGTATCGAGAGAAAGTAAGTCCATGTTCACACATAATCACATTCGTAAAAAAATGCTATTCAAAATAAATTACACTGTAACCAACAAGAAATCGATTTCCTGAACTTAACCTATTTACCATTATTATTGCATTATAACGAGCTAGCTTGTCTTGTACTAATTCAACTTCTTGACAAAATGGTACCCCTCAAGTTGTATCACTACATAATCGTCACCATTTTTGAATAAATGTAGTATTTTTTAAAGTAAATTATAACAAGTAACCGGGAGTTTAACAAAAACTGGTAAATCATTCCAACAGAAAATTGTTTATAATGAAAGAATCCATAACCAAAAAGTACAAATTTAATAAATTACATATTAAGTTACAAAGTTTGAAAAAATCAACAAAAAAAAGCAACAGAATAAGATAACAACTGTAGATGCAGAGTGCAGAACAACGGAGCATTAAGTTTTATCCAATAAAAAACAAGTGCATGCTTCCTTGCTGGTGGAGCAGGAACATTTTTCTAGCTTGTAAGGTACCGTCCCAACTTAATTGGAATAGCATTTCATTAATCTATTCAGTTACAGTAGCAGAATTCTTCTGAGACTGGTTTTTAGGTAAATGTGCTCGGTACCGCTAAACTAAATAAATACAATCAAAACATACAAAATAATAGATTTCGATGCGTTATTTTCACCTTGTTAAGGTTTTACATTTATAGGAGGCAAAAGTATTTGGATAGGTCGGTAAGCTGAGCGTTCATATTTACAAAATACAAAGGCACAAATTATACGTGTGGTGAAAAAAATGAACATTTAAGGATATAAATTATTGCATATGACATGCGCCTACAGAATACCATCACGAGTTTCATTTGAAATAGTAGTCGTTTTGAACTTGCCTTGTTCTTCATCCTCATCATCATCTCCAAGGAGCTGAATTTTGGATTCAGAAACATCAGATCTATGCGAATAAAAAAAATTCTCAAGCTCACCCTCACGTGATAAGGGATTCAAAATAGATCTAACAGAACACATCACACAACACAAAACACTAATAACATACACAAACTCAAACGTACATACTTCGGTAAATCTGCACTATGAAAAACCGAACACGAAATAAGTAAAACTAGAACATTTAATCAACAACTTTCTAGGGAAACCTTTTTACATGGAGAATTTACAGTAACGTCAAAAAATGTACAATTTACTTTGACAAAGGAAAACCAAAAGCTTCTCAACTTTTTTACACAATTATGCGTAATGGTTTGTGCCACAACTCTATAATCAAATTTCTACAAACCATCACGCTTTACATAAGTGTTTTACTTGTAAATAGACCTAATGATTCGTTTTCTGTAGAATTCGTTTATATTATGCAAGAATGCATGGAAAAAACGTTAAAACGTTAGCTTAAAAATTAGGTAAAATCACACTTAAAGCCAAAGTATAATTTATATGACTAAAAAAGATAAGCCTGCTTAAATGGCACCCTCAAACGTCGGTGCAAACACAGTTCGACGTAAAGCTTTGGTATTATAAATAAATACATTGGTACATTCTGTAATCCTTTGATTGTTTAATGGTGACCTGAATATAAATGTCCTTTCACTACATAATTTAAGTCCTAGAATTTATAATTTTCAATGAGTATAAATAAATCTAATCATATATTAATGAATGCGTGTTTTAATTAAGTGTGTAAATACGAATATGTATTTTACTGGCTTTGTAGCTGATAAACTTTTACACAAATATCTACTTCTTAAAATTTAATTACCTAATACCTGACATTTTAGTTTTTAGGTTTAAATGGATACCTGCATTAGCATAAATAATCATATTGCACCGAATTACACGTTTACTATACAGTTAAAAAGGATTCCGGGTAATATTTTTACTCCCGACGAGGTTGCTAGTCATTGGGCTTAAGTAAAAATAAGTATTTAATCGCCCAGTAGTGGAGTAGATAGGCCATTGAATGCGGAAAAAAACAATAGAAATTGACACACAAAATTGGAATGCATTAAAATAGTTACACAAAAGTTGAATTACACTGGCAAAGGTCTGTTCTTGTGAAATATTCTCTCCATGTCTAATTGCTGAACTCTTGCATACAGCCCGCTACCAAATAACACTATCCAATTTGAAGCCCACCATGGCCACGACTTGATGTCTTGGTAGGCCCAAACGGCAATCACAGTTTGTACACAAGCTTTTGCGGTACCGGAAATGTTGTGTGTCAAAGGAGAAGTCAACTGGAAATCGAAATAAAGTTACTACATCAGGTTAGCTCATCTAAATGCTTAAAGAATTGACTGGCTAAATGTTTTACAGCTACGAAACTGTTGATACTCCTTCCATCCAGCAACATTATACAGGAGAATTTCAGATCTCACCTTGATTTGCATTGCTGTGACGAATCCTATAGAAACTCCACAAATTCCACCAACTACCATCAACAACCAAAAGAATGGATACGTAATCTGATTAACAATAATTCGATCGGGAAACTCTCCAAACACAATCATCAAAGGTATGAAGAGTAAAGAGGCGTTGACATTGTTATAAAATGTTAAAGTCCAAGCACTGTTGTCAACCCAGGGCAAAACTTTTTTCGTAAAAATCGAGTTGAGCGACACGCAGCATGAAGAGAGAATGCCATAGAGGATTCCTTCATAAGTCAACTTTGCTGCTCAAAAACAATCAAACATAACTTTAATAAAATTGTATAACCCATGCTTTTTTTTTAACAATTAATGAATACGACGATTAATTTGGTTACCTCCTAGACCTTCTTCTTCTATGCCCAGGAAGTAACCTAAGGTTATAATAAGACAGCACAGACAGGCTTTCCCTGAAACCTTCTGGTCTGAATATTAAGAACAAATTTTTATTACAATACTGTACGATGAAAATATTTTAATGTCAAATTAAATCACATTAAAAGAATTTAAGTTGACTTACTTAATATTGTGAATGTGAAAATAACATTAGTTACTGTAGTGAGAGACCGGGCTAAGTAGTAAAAGGCGACTCCCACATACTTCAAGCACAAATTGTTAAAGGCCACCATACCCACAAAAATTATGGATAAAGGCAAAATCTAAAAACAAAAAATAATTTTAAATGCAAATGCAAATTTCATACCGAAAAACTGTATTACGCGACCCGAGTTTACTATTTTTTCGTTAATGGTGAAATGACTTACATTATTAAGGGGCTACCAATGTTATTTTGTCAGAGTATACTAAACTAAAAATGCTAACTATTAAAATGCGAGTTCGAAAAAACTTGCGCGTTTATTAGTGAAAATTGACAAACAATGCAATGTTAATCTTAATTACGTATGGTCTTAGCCCAATTCTCCTTGTCCCATTGCATTTTACCCTTTCTCCTGGCACAATTGTCCCCGTGTCAGATTCTCCTGTGTACTATTGCCCTTTTAAATTTTTCCCCTTATGCACTTTTCCCTTCAGGATAATTCCCCTTATGCACTTTTCCCCTCAGGATAATTCACCTTATGCACTTTTGCCCTCAGGATAATTCCCCTTATGCACTATAAATACATAATATAAATTATACACACTGCACTGTAATTACAACGAATTTACAGACGTTTTGCACCATTGCATTGAAGAAACTTCATTCGATATTATGTACACAAATATAAACAAAACTTGTAAGGGGAATAGTTCAAAGGGCAATAGTGCATGAGGAAAACTATCTCGAGGGGAAGAGTACATAAGGGGAAAAATTGAAAAGGGCAATAGTACATAATGAGAACGTGGTACGGGGGCAATAGTCATAGAGGAATGTGGTACGATACAGATTTTAAGGTCTGTATGGACATTTATTTTAAATAAATTGAAAAATACAAAAAGCAAACATCTTATAATTTACTACATTTACATAGAAATTCATACTACAATTAGAACTCACCTTGACTAGCAATTTGAAGTTATATGGAGCATTTGGGAAGTTTGACAACCCGCAACCCTTGCATGTTAAGCTAAGTTTTTTCAGTAAATAGCACACCAGTACAGTAAATACACACTGGAACCACGTCACAAACATAGGCGCATCAAAGTCTTGCTGCGAGCTAAGAAGTGCTTTGTTCACGAATACTGTGACTATTGAAACCACCCTGAAAGGAACAAAATGCACATAAATTCAAAATTTAGTCCACTGAAAACACAATTTATTTAATAATAGCTACTATCCCTTAATGCGACTTTTCTCGGCTATAAAATTTGTGTAAAGCTTGACTTCTTCAAAATACACTAGTAAGACATTACAATAAATTAATGGGGTTCTAACAAATTTGATAAAATATGACATACCAGTAACAAGCGACGACGGTGAATATAGAAACGTATTGAAAATAAATAGTGTCATTCTTAGAACTCTTCCCGTCCACCATGGTGAAGGCTTTTGTAGTGTTCCCACAAAATATCTTTCAAGAAGTGTATGGTCCAAAATCCAATATTCTCAATTTGTATACAGTCAGTTGCAGACGAAAAAACTGACAACGGTACAGCTGAACGTGATGATGTCAATTGCCGGAAACTAGATCAGTCAGAAACAGATAACAGATGAAGCGAGATGAAGCGAGATGATGATGATGAGCAGGTAAGTATGATGAAGTAACTAGCAACGGACAAAAAAAATCTCCTTTCGTCCTGTCTGTATTGGAATTGGAAGTTAACCTTGTTTAATCTAAATCTAGCTGTCAGTAGCTTTATGGAGAACGGGAACACATGTTGAATTAACTAGGTTGCGTAACCTTGGTTACAGGGGTAGATAAAGGTCTGCTGGCTCTGGCTGACACGTATAAATTTCGGGAGAAATGGCATTCGACATTTGATGATTTAAAAAACTATTGTCTATTGACTCTATTGTCTACTGTGTCGACTATTTGCACAGTGTGTGTGTGGTCTCAGCCGTCCTTTTGTACTGAGGTGTCAGGAAAATTCAAAAAGTTCCCTTCCCGCCCAGTGACACTTCGGTCAGATTTAATTTATGACTTGAATCGCACACACACAGTAAGTTCCTCTTAGGTTGATCTGGAGCTACAGAGATGGCGAATCTTCCCTGGAAGTGATTTCAAAAAGATCTTTGGGAGTTGTAAAAGTGGATGTCAACAGTATTCCATATACTTATTCGCTTAATATAGGATAGGGCACCCGAATAAAGCAGAACTGCAGAAGCATAGACGGCATAGCGGTCGGGGGTCAACATTGCATTGGAACTATTTGGAACACTCAAGGTTTCCTATATTTCTTTCAAGCTCTTCAGAGTGCTATGCGATATATGTATATTCTTGGGAGCATCCTTCAATAAACTTTATATTCATCTACAATTCCTCACTCTCCCAAAATATGTATTTTTTTCAGTATGCGTATGTACTGAAATAATGATCGAAATCAACCACAAAATCCGATCCCACCAAATCCACACATGAGCTATGGACGATCCCAAAAGATTCTTTGGCAGGCGGCAGTTGCTCGCTGGATAAAAAGACTGCCGCTGCAAGTGCTACTCCTTGGGGCCTTGTAAATATTATCTTAAATAGCTTTGTGTGTGTATTCTACCGTGTAGCGTGTCTTTAAGGCAAACACACCATTATGGTGTCAGTGTAAATAAAAGTTTACGTTCTCTCTCTCTCTCTCTCTCTATGCTCATTAGTCTTACTACTTACTATGTAGTTAGAGGCTTTCTTTTAAAAAAGGCAAAACAGGATATTTTAATTCTGTAGAGTTAAACAGTAATGCCCTGAAGGGATAAAGAAAATGCCTACTGAAATCGATAGCTTGGCCTTTTAAAATAAAATTACCTAGCTATTTCATTAAAAACTTTGCTTAAAGGCATCTGTATGTGTTATGTATTGTAGTAAGCCATTTACAGGACATGGTCATATATTAATAGTAGGTACAGACCTTTTGACATGCCAAAAATGCAAAATTTTAAAATCGCCTATTACAGTTGAAAAATAAAATGCAAACACCTAATTTAAAGAGTATTAGAAGAGTATTGAAACGGGTTTAATTCCCCTGGAATTGAAATCTGTAATGTATTTGTATTTTTTGCCCTCTCGAAAATGCAAAAACAAAACATGACATTTTAATTTGACCTTTTTAACCAAAAATGGACATATTCGACAAATATTCAAGTCTAGGAAGTTTTTCAGTGGTGGAATATAGAACAGGACCCCAAAAACTCGAACTCCTACGTACACCTTCTATATTGTACTACTACTACAACTTGAAATACTATACTACGGCCGTAGTACTGGCTACTACTGGCTGCTTCATCTTTAAAGCTTAAGCTTAGGACTGACTTACTATTACTACTATTATGGGAGGGTGCGTCTTCGTCTCTCTCTCTCTCTCACTGTCTCACTCTTCTGAAATAAAAAAGCCTCACCACCAGAATAATAATGCTGCATAAAAATAGCATAGATGAGGTTTGGGAAGTGAATCTGTACTTTTGAGAGTTTTTCTCCTCTCTCATAACATTCACACTGACACTAGTCAGGATTTCGGGATAAGAGTTTCGGTGTGGTGTAAATGGGCTGAGGCATTTTTCATACTCGTCGGTTTCGGTTTTTCCGGTTTGGCGGTGTCCGCAGGAGAGAGAATCATTGGAATTAACTTGTGTGACAGTAGTGTCAGTAGTTTTGTGAGACGTCAGTCACTGTCGTGAGATAAATAAAAAAGCAAGATTAGTCTCATAATTAAATATCGCCCATCCACTCAGATCGTTGTATTTGTCATTCATCATTCGTCATCGTCAATCGTCATCCCTTGCTTTTGTTTATATATCTGTGTGCCCACCAATGACCAAGGTTTAGTTGGGATTGTGGTGGTTAGTTGAAGTCGTTTTAGTCGTTGGCAGTTAGGCAGTCCAAGTGTTTTTTTTTACTACCAACTACTCGGGATTGAGCGATAGATATCCCTAATGTTAAATGTCGTCGATGCCGTGGATGCTAATTATTAATTGAGTCATTTCCTCTTTCCTTGTCGTCAGTGTCAGCCCAGTTATACTCTGACAATGTCCAAGTGGTGTTACTTTTAAGATAGACCACATCATTACTTCATACTTATTAGCATCGAAATTGAGAGTTGTGTATATTTTTTTTAAATAACTTACAGCTAGGATCTATCAACTATGAAGTATGAGTTGTGTGTTGGGAAAAATTGGGGAATTGGGAGCTAGATAACCTATCATTTTTTTTTCTTCTCCAGTGCAGTGTTGTATGTGCTGTTTCCTCACAACGAAAGTGGCAACCAAGATTAAGTAAATAAAAATGGTTTTGGAGGTGTCACAACAGAAGTTGGCTGAAAAATTAACTATTTTGAATGACAGGGGTGTTGGTCTTCTCACCCGCTTGTACAACATTAAGAAAGTATGTTTTTGTAGTCAATCCTCTTTTGTCTTTCTGTTGATGGTTTCATGTTTGTATTATTTTTAAGTCATTTATAAAATATTGTATGGGCGGAATGATAAGTAATAATTACTTATCTATCAAAATCAATCAAGCTGGTATTTGTAAGATGTATGATTAATATTTATCCTTTGTGGTTAATTTTTATTTCAGGCATGTGGCGATACAAAGTCAAAGCCCGGTTTTCTATCGGACAAAACACTGGAGTCTTCCATAAAGCATATTGTAAAGCGATTTCCTAATATTGACATCAAACAGGTATGACACGTTTAATGAAGCTTTAACTTTAGTATGAAAAATTATAAGTCTAGACCCTTTATTAAAATGTGCAATGGGATGGTGTAGATGTAGTCATTATAGTTGATTATGAATGTATGTAAAGCTGTAAATTATGTTATTATGATCATTCATAAAGTTTGTTGATTTATTTTAGGTTCAAAATCTGGGACAGTATCGCGCTGAAATTACTAAAACATTACATTTGTATTATTATACATTTGTGGATCTTTTAGACTTCAAAGACCATGTGACAGAATTATTGACAATTATGGACGCGTGCCAAGTTGAACTGGATATTGTAAGTACAAAGAAAAATTTAAAAAGTTTGTATCATTACAGTATGAATTTTTCCTTCTTGTTTGAAAGAATGATTATCGTGTTGAACTGGCGGTATTTACTACATGTGTGAACCAGTGCATGTTTCGACATCATATTTCCTAATTTTTGTATTTCGTTAAATTAGACTTTGAACTTTGACCTGACAAAAGGATATCTTGACCTTGTAATTACCTATACAACGTTAATGATACTCCTTTCTCGAGTAGAGGACCGTAAGGCTGTACTAGGGCTCTTCCATGTCGCTCAAGAAATGGCTAGTAGTCCAGCGTAAGTTGTTTTTAAAAAATTATGAGCGTCATTTCCTCTTGTATGGAGTTAATTTTCTATTTCTTTTCATTAAAGTTGTATTTACTTATGATTTTTGAGTGTTTTTAAAATATAAATTCAAGCGTGTATGTTTTTCTTCTCATATTTTCAGAGATACAAGTTTTCCAAGGCTGGGACAAATGATTTTGGAATATGACCCTCCCTTGAAAAAACTGTCAGACGAGTTTGGACCACATTCCAAATTACTTGTTCGTGCTCTTATTTCCCTGCAAAATATCTATCCAAGGAGAAATCTCGAAGCAGACACATTAAGGTCAGACTTAATTGTAATTTGTACAACTTCCATGTGCTAATTTGTCCCAAGCTTGTTATTTATGCAATTAGGTTGGTAAAGAAAAAATGTTAACGTATTGCATTTTTTACGTACTACAGGAAAAAACAAATGCTGAGTTTAACCGCTCAGCCAGGATACTTATTGATTCCTGCCAGAACGGACACTACTCCTTGTGAATACTTATCTTTGGATACAATGGAAAGATGGATAATATGTTAGTGTTAACTAAGTTAATTTTAAGTTAATAGCTCTGCGTTCACAATGATAACATCAAAGCTATGTGTATACATTGTCACACATTTTAAATTTTGCAGTTGGATTTATGCTGTGCCATCAAGCATTAAATAATTCACAAGTACAGTCGGACGATATGTGGATTTCAGCATTAAAGTCTTCTTGGGTTGTGACCTTGTTTCGTGATGAAGTTTTATACATTCATTCCTATGTGATTAGTTTTTTCGACACCATCAAAGGATATAATAAAAGGATATCGGAAGTTAAAGATGCTTGCAACTATGCTGTGCAACATGCGTGCGTAATAATATTTAAAGCGGTCCAAACAAAAGTCCACAATATTTTGTAAATTATTTATGTAACATAGTTTTATTTTATTCACTTGCTATTTAGTGCGTTGATGCATCGAGAAAGACGAAAATTCTTTCGGACCGCACTGAAAGAGATGGCACTTGTTATGACGGACCAGCCCGGTTTACTCGGGCCTAAGGTACAGTGTTTTCAGTCATTAAAAATATGAGCTACATGTCACGAAATATTAAAGCAACTAGTCCGTACAGCAGATTTGAAATTTATTTAATACAATTTTATCTTGGACTACTTTGTAGGCTTTGTACGTTTTCATGGGATTGTGCTACGCTAGAGATGAAGTAGTGTGGCTTCTTCGACATCATGACAATCCTCCACTTCACAAAGGCAAAAGCAAAGCCACTGAAGATCTTATTGACAGACAACTTCCTGAACTTCTTTTTCATATGGAGGAATTACGAGGTATGCTTTAGTTATAAATATCATCTAAAAATTCGGCTTTGTTTTTGTGACAGTTAATATGTAATTGAAAGAGCAATCGATAATTTTCGTTCTACATTTGCAGCCCTTGTGAGAAAGTACAGTCAAGTCATCCAGCGATATTATGTTCAGTATTTGTCTTGTTATGATGGACCTGCGCTTGGACAGCTGTTGGGAAGTTTCGCAAAAATGGAAAGTGAATCCATGATTCTAGCTTCTATTTACAATACCATATCGAACTTATCGGTAAAACAAGGTAAGTGCTATTAGTGTACAGTGTATGAAATCTCTTTGGCACAAAATTACTTTACTTATTTTTTCAATGTTTCTGTTTTATTAATTAGTTGAGGAGAACGAAATTTTTGACTTCCGTGGAATTCGATTAGACTGGTACAGGCTCCAGTCTTTCCTGTCCCATACCGTTAGCCGTATACAAGGAATATCTTATCTTATGAATACGACCATATTTCATCTTAAACTAGTTGATTTCCAGGATGAACTTTTGCTTGAAACTTCGGATCTCTCGTTATTCTGGTGAGCTTGGTGAAAGTTTGTAAAGTTATGTCCTTTTTTTAAATTTTTCTCATAGAATGTTGGATTTTTTATAAAGTTAGTAATTTTAAATCTAATTTCAGTTTCTACAATAAAATTTTTGAAGACCAGTTTCATATGTGCTTAGAATTCCCAGCACAAAATCGATACATTGTAGCGTTCCCATTAATCTGCAGCCATTTTCAACATTGCACGCATGAAATGTGCCCTGAAGAGGTCAGTCAAAGTTATAATACCGGGTGTGTTTATTCCTTTATATTTTATTTATGCTTGTTTCAAAAAGTTATTCAAATATTGAATTTGTTTACAGCGGCATCACATAAGGGAGCGTAGTCTTTCTGTTGTGAATATTTTCTTAGATGAGATGGCTAAAGAAGCTAAAAATATAATTACAACAATCTGCGATGAGCAGTGTACTTTGAGCGATAAAGTAAGTATATTTTAATCTAGAATTTCTAGTGAACTGAAACGGGTAAAACTTTGTTAATTATGGCCATGGACATATCTTTTGGGTTTTACACTTATATCTGAGTTATATCCTAACAAAGAGTTTAATTTGTTAAACTGTTAGCTGTTGCCGAAGCACTGTGCTGCTCTCATAGCTCACCATCTTCACCGTAAGAAAGCCAAGGATAAGAATAAAAAACCGCTTCCTGAAATCAACAAGCCTGGAGTCGAAAGTTTTAGAAAAACTAGAGAGGATTTAACCACGTATGTTTTGTTTATGATTCGAAAATAAAAAACTAAATCTTACGTGAATTTACTCATGGAAAAATTTCAACTTGAATAGAATGGATAAACTACATATGGCCCTGACTGAGCTGTGCTACGCAATAAATTATTGTCCATCAATTTCTGTTTGGGAGTACACATTTGCTCCTAAAGAATATCTGCACCAACATCTCGAAAGCCGTTTCGCTCGGGCACTAGTGGGGATGGTTATGTTTAGCCCTGATACGAATGAAATTGCGAAACCTTCGGAACTTCTGGCCAGCGTGAGGGCGTACATGAATGTATTGCAAACCGTCGAAAATTATGGTACCATTTATTGCACCTTATATGGTTACATATTAGGTATACATTTTTTAAATACATAATACAGTCATATTTAGTTTGAACATGATTGCATGTTTTGTGTTAATAGTACACCTAGATATGACCAGAGTCTTCAACAATGTATTACTCCAACAAACGCAACAAATGGACAGCCACGGAGAAAAAACCGTCGCTGTTTTGTACACGCAGTGGTATGCGGAAGTCTTACTCAGGCGTGTAAGTGCAGGCAATATTTGTTTTTCCGGAAATCAACGAGCCTTTGTAAGTCTGAATCCTGAAGGATCGGTACCATTCAGTGCGGAAGAATTTTCCGATATAACTGAGCTTCGGGCGTTAGCTGAACTTATTGGGCCTTACGGAATGAAGCATTTAAATGAGACCCTGATGTGGCAGATAGCGGGACAAGTGCAAGAACTTAAGGTAATTGTATTTGATCAAAAAATATTGCGTGGTATTTTTAAGAGTAATTCACTACAGGTTTCGTCAGTAAAATGCTTAGTACTTTTGCTTAAATCGCCAATGTGTGTACTTTTGATCTCGAATATTAGAAAATGGTGGCGACCAACAAAGATACGTTGATGGCTTTGAGGACCAATTTTGACAAGCCAGAAAATATGAAAGAACTGTTTAGAAAACTACTAAGTAAGTACAAGAATCGTGTCAAATTACTTGCTCGTATTATTCGTATTGCACGCATGTTGAATCCGCCTGTAGCTACTATGTCATAACT
Source organism: Dicyrtoma fusca (assembly GCA_034695205.1). Lineage (NCBI taxonomy): Eukaryota > Metazoa > Arthropoda > Collembola > Symphypleona > Dicyrtomidae > Dicyrtoma > Dicyrtoma fusca. The sequence goes on from JAQFZC010000424.1 coordinate 12,550, forward strand.
ATTATGTAAATATTTACAGATGTTGAAAATGTTCTGCAAAGAATGACAATCATTGGAATCATACTGCGTTTCCGGCAGTTGACTCAAGAGGCTTTGCATGATACTCTCATCGATAGAATTCCCTTCCTTTTAAGTTCTATTCTTGATTTTCATGAGCATGCTCCGAACGGCGAATCCGTGGTGAGTTTGATGTGCATTTGATAAAGCTATTGTATTTGAGTGTAAGTGTGTACGGGTAGTCAAGTACATAATATGTTAACATGTAATAATTGTGCCATTACTATGAACTGAAAATATCCATACAATATTTTTATTAGAATGTGGCTGAAATGGCTTCCGCTGCTGGCATTACAATGAAGGTAGACCCTACACTTGCCCATGCATTAAGAAGTCAGAAAAATGGTAAGAAAAACTACTTTGAGCATTATGTACTTGTTTTTGATTAATTTAAAAAAATTTAAACTAATGTTCTATACAGAAACCGGAGAAGACGAGTACACATTAGCATGTCTGTTGATGGTATTTGTGGCGGTTTCGATACCAAAGTTAGCTCGCAATGATGGCTCAGTGTATCGTGCTTCGTTGGAAGGGCATTCAAATAACATCCACTGTTTGGCTGCCGCAGTCAATGCAATATTTGGTGCCTTGTTCGCTATTTGGGGTCAAGGCGATATTGAAGACAGGCTCAAAGAATTTTTAGCGGTACATTTCTTCTTACAATTACTTATAGGTATTTGTTATTAACTTTTGCGTTAAGTATAAAATTTATTTGTGTGGCTTTTCTTTTTCATCTTTTTGTAAATAGCTTGCATCATCGAGTCTGTTACGACTAGGTCAAGAAGCAGATAAAGAGGCAGTAAAAAATAGAGAATCCGTCTATCTTCTGCTTGATATGGTACTGACAAATTACTACTGTTCGAATCATCTGTATGATGCACATTCTGACTCAAGTAAACTGACGTTAATTAATTTTGTTATGCTTAACAGATAGTTCAAGAGTCTCCATTCTTAACAATGGATTTGCTGGAGTCGTGCTTCCCATATGCGCTAATCAGGAACGCCTTCCATGCAGTGTATAAGCAGGAAAATGCTCAAGTTTCCTAAATTTTTTTTATGTAGAATAGAAGTAGTGTAGACAGCTTTTTTAATTTCTTATGTAAGTAGTTTTTATACATGAAATTAATTTTTGCATGCGTTTGCTTGTAGATGTTCTTAAACTCATCTTGCGGAATCGTCCTGGAATGCCGAAATATTTTGTTCTCAGCCGTTAACCACTATATATAAATTTATATGTATATTAGCATTATTATTATTTTGCACTAGCGCTAATTTATTGTACTGTAACCTGTACTGTTGTAAAAATACCTATAGTGTAGTACATAGTATGTAAATTGCATCCATGTGTATTTATTATTGAAAATTTGTATTTCAAATATTAAATGCTAATTTTACAAAAAAATTATAGAATACAGTTCAGTACAATACTTCCTATATAATTCATCCTTACTCTGTGCGAATGACTTTTATTTACAACGTTATTAACGGCATATCACATGTGGGGGCTTCATTTAAAAATCTGAATCATAGAAGGTGGGCAAATACAGTTACGGATAATTTATTAAGTATAACAGAGTATGTACTAGCTTGGCGGAAACTTCTCCACGCTGTCAAAAATATTTGTGGCCTCAGAATCCGTGGGTTCGTTTCTGCAAATTACAGATATTCGTCTGTCTCTAGGAACCTTTTCACCTTTAAATAATGAATCAGCTTCACCCATGATTTCGTGGGTAAATTTAAAGCGTGAAAAATCTCTGCGTAAAACAAAAAATTCACCTTTTTCATATTTAATATCTAGTGCACAATACCTGCAAAGCATGTTACATGTAATTATTAAAATTTTGTAGTAAAGTAGGTACTTAGTTTTATCCTTACTTCATAATGTACAAAGAGAACCTATCAAGAAGTACATCACAAAAGACATCTTTCTGTTCTTCGTATCGCAACCTCATTACACTAGCTGATAAAAGGCTAATGCCAGCAATAGTGTTCCCACAAAACTACCAAATAAAATAAGACAGTATGTTCAGTTCAACTTTTTTAAATTACAGCCCCAGTAAAGAAGCTGAAAGGAGGACGTTTGGTCAAAAAGTTCAGTTCTTACCCGAACGCTATCAACATGGGGCTTGATTACTCCTTTTTTGGCCAAATCGAGAATATGCACGAACTTTAATTGCGGTACACCGGGTGGAAAGGCAAGACCTCTTACTCTGTTGATGATTACTTCATTACTTTTATTCCATTTACTTCTTTCCGTCTCTCTATAGTCGTGAATAGCCTACATTAAAAATTACTATGTGTACCTAGCCATTTTGTTGTTTTTATACATACCTAAATAAATGCAATAAATTACAGCTTTCGAACAAGCTACTTACATCATCCCAGTGTGAAGTTTCATAATGTAATCGACTCATATACGGTTCAAGTTCCTTTACTAAGGACTTCTCCTCGTCTTCCGTTATAAAATTGGGATAAATCAGCATAGTATCAGTTAGTTCTGACTTCCACTCCGGTAATTCATTAAATTTATCGTTGAAATCGAAAAATTGATTAGGATTTCCAAGTTGATACTTTGGAGGAGCATTCTCTACAGTCTTTAGCTCTTGGGACGATGTAGCACTGGACTGAGCATGTGGACCCCCGGAGACAAGACACATTCTTCTATTCAGCATTAAATATCCGATTCGCAGGAGGGGCGATGCCCATTGAGGTTTCAACATTTTGTGGTGTTCTAAAAACAAAAAGGCAGAAAGTTTAATGGTTTTAAAATCAGTAGTACCTACATCATATTTAAAATCTTATGTAATTTTCGTGTCCGTTCTTCGCCTACACTCATTCTTTTTTACCCAATTTAAATATAGAAGGACTGTGCAAAGAAAACAACACTAACTACACATGCTTCATTAAAACACAAGCTACAAGCACCAAATAAAAATTGTTCAGAACATTAAATATTTAAACACAATATATATAGAGCACATATGACATAATCTCTCCATTCAAAACACTTGGACTACAATTGACAATAATGACAATAACAAAAAACGAAAATACAATGTTCCCCTTAAACCAGGTATGTACTTACAAGATTTGTCTCAAAATTGCTAAAAAACACGACTGGCATTTAAATTTATATTGATTATTAAGCAAGAACACAGTCTCGATTTTCTGTAACTTAAGTATTTGAGATGTCAATTCAAAGAGGCGAGTTTCCAACCCAACGCATAATACAAGAAAACAGTCGGTAAGTATGCAAATGTTTCCAGATTTTTGCCTTCAAATAGTTAAGTTCAGCAAACCACTGATACAGTGCAGTGCAAAAGAATGAAATATTAAGCAAAATTTTGTTAGCAATAATAAAAACCAAATTGTACAATAAAGTTCAAAAGCACTTACAACTTATTTGTAATTTCACAACCTAAGCAAATGTACGTATTTTTTGTCAAAACACAATTTGAAGACTTCTAAATGACGAAATGATTGGCAATGAGGACTAAACCAGTTTACATTCGATTACAATTTCGGTTGCTAGTAAAAACCGGAGAATTTGAGGGTTTCGTTTTGCTTTTGGCCTTTTGGTAATATTTTTGAGAGATGAATTCAAAAGAGATTACAAGGCCCGCTTTGCCCAGAGAAAGAGTGACCTCTACTGCATTCTTGACAGACTCTCCCATCCCAAGGAAAGGAAGTGGGAAGGATTGTTGAGTTGGTGAAAATAAGAAGTGGGATTTGTGGGATTGAGTGAAAGTGAAGAAAGCCTGACTTTGGCTGGAGATTTTGTCTCGTGTTTTGAATTTATCAAACAGTCAAAATCCTCACTTTGAGCTCACTCAATTTATTTGTTTACCTACATTCATCCGTACGTGTGCCAGTTCGAGTATTTTCCCTCGGTGAAAAGCCCATAGTTTCACTTTACCTAAATAATGCTCATCCATTCGCACGCACTTTCCTCGCAGTCAAATGCAGTTGTGATATCATAAACAATAAGATTATATAATAATAGACTCGATATAATTTAGTGTGTCTATCTGTAAAAAGTAAATATACTCAAAAAAACAAAAAGAAAACAAGAAAACAACCAAAATAACACTCAGTCCCATTCTGTCTGTGTCATTTTCATTCTGCTCATATATAGTGGTCAAAACGAGTTAAACGACAGTACAAAGAAATCAATATTTTTTACAATAAAACCATTTTTGAAATTATTTGTCGTGTCGCCGTACTAATCTTCTATGTATAAGCATGTATAGAGAAAGCGTATATTGTTGTATGAAACGTCTAAACTAAAATAAGTGCTACTTGTTACTAAAATGTACTAATCTACTAATCTACTAATTCCATTCATAAATGGTACCAGAAATTTCTTGATTGTCTGCGATTGAGATTACACAACAATACATTTGCTCAGATTCATTTCATCCTTCATCGTTGATAACTTTTACATCCATGTTCCTCTCATAGTGGTATTACAATTTCCAAAGGGAAGAAATGTAGAAAAAATAATGGTTTACAGAGCCTTTCGCATTACTTTTGGTATTTAAAACTGTTTACTATACGAGGATACCATGCGGATTACACTTGTTCACTAGTTTTTTTTCTCAAATTGTAACCATTTGTTCCTTTGAAGAGTATACAAGCTGGTTTTACTGAGCTCAACCAGCTCACATCTAGATGAATGAAAGCTCATGTGTGTTATACAGAACGTATTATAATAGTTAAGAAGATATTACAAGGAAAGTTAACGGAAGTAAACAAAAAAAAATACCTACATTGAATGTTTGTGCCAAAACCAAGGTCAAAGACAAAATTACCAATTTACAAAAGAGAATCGTTGAAATTCCTGAGTAAAGTTACTTCATTTTCAAGATCAACTGTATCTGTTATTCCTTCAGCCAATAGTTACCTACCTTAAAATTGCACACAGCTTAGCAGTCAGGAAAACGTCGTTGAGATGTCTCTTCAATATTTTTACAATCTAATTCGCAGTTGGACTATAAAATCAGGTAAAACTCACATTATATTAACCCCATCCTGTTGCTTCTGTAACAATACTAATGTTGTTGTACAAAAATGCAAATATACATGATTTATAGACTACTTTTAGTAGACACGCACAATTATGCATGCCGTCGTTGGAGGTATAAAAATAATAGTATTCTACAAAAAAAAACGTTCTATTTGGATTTCTTCTAATAGTAAAACATGTACGCTGTAGTGGAGGCTTAGCTTTTTCAACTTTACAGAAACAAACATTGGAAATGTTTTACACAGTAAAAGCTAGTGCTCGCATGCAAAATATGAATTATATGAGCTATGGCTATAAAAAATAAGCAGATCATTTTGCAATATTTGTGTAGAGCTTGTTTGATGTAAATGCTGTTTGAGAAGAGAGGGTGCTGCTTGTAAAGTAGTAAATAGTATTCAGTAATGATTAAATGAACTAACAAATTCTTGCCATTAATAAGAATGAACTTTTAATCCGCTGTACACCTACCGCATACCAAACCAGACTCGTCTGTATACTCTACATGTGGGTTTACAAGCAATCTTATTGCTTACAAGGCTACAAAAATGAAATAAAGAAGTAGGTGCTGGTACTGGGACCCTAGCTACTGCTGGTTCTGTTCTGGTTGCTGTTCTCAAACGCCCAGGCAAAAATGATTGCATGTGATTTGTTTTCCTGTCCATATGTAAAGGCGGGTAATAGTTTAAGAAGATGCATTATATAATGTGAACATGTTTTCCCCCAGGGTAACACACCACAAGTAGTAGCATAGTAACTAGTCGTAGTAATAGAAGATGTAGTACAGTCTCAATTATTACCACGACAGAGACAAAGACGAAGAGAACCGTGCATGACCAACCAACCAACCAACCAACCAACCAACCAACCCACGAACCAACCGACATACACGTAAAATCTCTTCAGGTATTTTAAACTGTATTTAAGAAAATTAGAATAAGAAGCAGTAGAAAAGTTGTAGCATGGTGTTGAGAGTAAGAAAGACGAAAAGGAAACTACAGGTATAGCCCAGAGGATCCCCTGTGAACCGTAGTTGTAGCTGCAGAGATGACGATGATAGTGTATGAAATGGAAGACACGACACGTAGTGGGGAGAAGAGCAGGGCTTTCGGGAGGGTGGGGGTGGGGACGGAGGATTGCTACTGCTCTAATGCTAAGCTCAGCCGGGACAAGTTAATTTTGCAGAGGCTCGGGTGTCGGGATATTTCTTTTGGTTTTCGGGCCGGGCCAGGGCCGACAGCACGTGCTGTGGTGTGATGGTTTTTTTTTCTCTCTTTCTCTCTCGTTTTTTTTCTTTCTTCATGTTTCTTCTCTCTCTCTGCTTACCATGGATGGGACAAAAATAGACATCGTTGTTAGCAGCAACGTAGAAATGAGCAGCTGTATAGATGCATTTATCTATGTGTTCGTCGTTGTTCGTACTTCGTAGTTCGTCTAGTTGACTTGTTGTAGTTCATAGTTTCATTTGGTTGGTCGTGGAGAAAATGTGGAGGCTCAAACTCAAAACTGAAGCAGAATGATGATGCTTCAATTCGACTTCAAGAACGGTCGTGGTACGGATTCAGTCAGAATGTACAAACACACACAGTAAGTGTCGTAGACACAATTTGAACATGAGCTAAAGCTACACTTTGCACCTTCATACTCTACGGTACGCCGTGTTATAACTGTGCTTGTACATATAGCTATAGCTACTATACCGTCTCTATACGTGTACTATATACATAGGCATGTACCTACTTGTACTAGTAAGATTTGAGAATGAAAAGCAAATGTATTCTCAAGTACAGTAAGATATTGGAATGTAAATCAGTAATTTTTACTATGTAGATTCCAATGGTAGACTTTTACGAAAAATAACTTATGGTCTGACTAACGCTTTACCTCTAACTCTTGTACTTGTTAGTGGAGCTCGTCGTTCCAATATCGTCTTATCCTAATATTTCCTACACTTTCGAGATCTTCCATTATGCTAGGATAATATCCCTCGCTGGTCTTGGACTTGTTAGTAATGGTGAATCTCTGCTCATTTGATCGTGTTACAAGAAGCTACCTACCTACCCACCTACCCGCATCCTTACGTAGGTATACCTACTAGGTATGTGTGTGTGTGTTCTCGATCTTGCTTGTATACTGACTGAGCAGATTGAACAGTGACTGGTATAGGAATTAGAAAAGTTTTTTTAACGGATAGTTTATGGAATTGCATTCAAAAATTGTTGTTCCTACCCAGTTGTAAAGTAAAGTTGGTTTTTTAAAAGATGCATGCGAGGCTGTATAAAGTGTACACTGTGTGATTTAGTCAAAGTAAAGCATTCAAGAGGTTATTTTGCATACTTACTACACCCTTGATATCAATAGCAATGGCAACAGGAACATTCATCCTACATGCAGGCAGTCTGCCTGTAGTGCCTATTACTTGATAAAATACGAGTACCGTACCAGGATGATGATGGGACTTGGGTCTTGGGTCTCCACTGACTGACTGCATAGGAAGACTGGGAAAGACATGCATGCAGAAGGGGAGTAGCAGCTGACATGTGGGGCAGCTCAGCGGATAGCTCTTCAAGTGAAGAGCGATTCAAGACATATTTACCTCCATAGTTCACAGTGGGTATCACTGTTTTAAAGACATGAGGCATATCTGCTTTTATTGCCAATTCAATCTAATACCAATATGGAATATTATAATATGTTATTCCCCATGTATATATTATATCCCTACATAATTATAGGTCCTACATGCTTCTCTACATACTACACATTTTATGTGCCCAAAAGTCTCATTCCATATGCCATCGTCATCCTCATGACGTCCATTCAACTTGTACGCAGACATGTCCATGTCGATTTAATAGGAAAAGCAAACCTATAGGCTGGCCCTAGTATATGTATATACCTACCTTTACTACTACATACTTTGGTCTAGAGATTCAACTTAAAAATGTGTACACAGATATACATTGGAGGCATACTCCATCTTACTATATGTATAGGTAAAAAACAAAGAAAGAAAACACCTTTTCGTGGTTTTATCAATTCACTTCAATCACTTCAATGTACAAGGTTTAGGAAGGTGTGAAAAGATGCCGAATTCTCAACTCTCCACTTATTCGTCAAAGTGAAAAATCAAATCGTCTCATTTTCGTCTACACTACAAACACTTGACTTGTCGACTTTTGTGTTTACTATATGTAGAGTGTGCATAGGAGAGGAACAATCTTTGTAGCAGCCCCTCTGCAAACTACAAACTATAATTTAAATGGAAGTTTATATTGTCCCAATTGATTAGCGACTGTAAATGTTTTTTATTCAATTGTCAAGAGATCCCAACAGTAACAGTTCTGTAGACAAAGTCTGAATTCCTAGCATATAAATTTAATTGCAGACTAACACACAGACACATACATACATGGCTCCCCTAAGTTGGGAGACAAGTATGTAGTAGGTATGTAGGTATACTAGATATATTATTAAGTTGCTCATACTTACAACAAAAAATCCTACTATGAATGCGCATAATGAATGTGAGAAAGGACAAAGAAGAAAAAAGTAATTTATATTTTAATCATATTCAAGAATTCTACACAGAAGCCATTCTCATTCTCACCCGTTTGACCTAATGACAGTGTTGATTTCAATGATCTCATGTCGATATCAATGTGTGCGTCTTTGTCGATTGTACTGTACTTACCTTACCGCCTTTTAATTCTTTTTTTTTGTGCTCTCTGTATCTTCTACGAAGCGAGCTTCCTTTTACCTTCTGATTCGGCCTAAGTGTGTGTGTGTGTGTGTGTGTGTGTGTGTGTGTGTGTGTGTGTGTGTGTGTGTGTGTGTGTATGTCTTTGTAAGCCTGTAGCGATTTTGATTGTATTGTATTGTATTGTGTGTTGCATTGTGGCCTGGTGTGGTGTGGTCATTTTAAAGTGGTAACAGAGCAGGCGAACCACCAGATAGATACAAAACAAGGACATAACTCTATTTTGGATGTAAAAAGCATATCATTAAATTCGTGTCATCTCCGTCTACAAAGGTGTACATACCGTACTTACCTGTCCTTTACGATTTTGGAATGGTGAGAGCAAGTCCAAGCCATGTTTAGGTAACTACATATGGTTTCTCTCTTCTCTCTTCTCTCTCTGGTCTTGTCTCAACTCGTCTCCTTTCCTTCCCTTCGTCCTGGGTTCTATTAGCAGTTTTCAACGTATTATGTCGCCGTCTACTCAGAGTCAGTGTTTTTTATTCTTCTTTTTTTTTCTCTCTCTCGCAGTCTCCTATACTATTAGCAACCTACGTAGCTACCACAAAGTACATGCATTAGATTATTACAGTGGGAAAAGAAGAGACAGAAGAATGACATGGCATGGAAATAATGGAAAAGGAATGAGCGTTATACATAGGTTTATAGAGAGAATCAGAGAGAGAGAGAATTTAAAATGTTATTGTAGCAAACCCAATGGAATGTCCTAAAGTGCGGCTGTAACAATTGATATGAAATACATCCACCTCTACCAATAATGCATTACACATTAAACTGCCCACACTAGACACGAAGTGCATCGAGTATTTTTGCATTTGTCTTGGAGCTTTGTTCTTCCATCATCTCAGTTCAATCCAGTACAGAACACAACAGTAATGCATGGCAATGGCAATACCGACTTTTCTATGTTAAGAGCAAGAGCAGGGAGATCATCAAGGAAGGCTGCCTGATGGGTGACATAATACAAATAAAACAACTATAGGTATGTATGCATCGAATGAGCATGTGAATCACTGCACTGAAAAGAAAATAGATGTTGATGGTTGGTTTTGGTTCCTCTAGTTCTAGTTTTAAGATTGCTAGTACTTTGTAGCTCTTATAGGTACTATATTACTGCTATACCCTCCTGCTATAGGTTGGAAGGTACTTACACCCAAATTCTGAGACTCAGAAACATATTTAAACGGAGCTGTGACTTACAATTATTAGGCGCAGAAGGGGAAAGATATTTGGACGTGTGTACAATTGTAGTACTGTAGGCATTTGTACATATAAAAATATGCACTAGAATAGTGTATATACCTACACAATGACGTTATAGTCTCAACTTTGCACTGCACTGAAGCATAGCTGGCGTCTGTATTTAAGGCAGAATAGAGTAAGTATAGGAGGAAACGTTTGGATTGTGGATTTGGATAGGTTGTGGATAACAGTGCCCACCGTATTTATGTATGAAACAAAAAAAAGAAAAGAAAACCGACGTACTGTGTGTGTGGAGATTGCATATAGGTAGGTATATTGTAATTGTAATGGTAACTTGTGCATAAAGTATATTTATTGTTATCAAAGGAAGCAGTTGGATTTTCAATGGAAATATTTTGCGATAGGTTCATAGGCTGAAGGAATTCTTCGACTTTCGTTTAGTATAATTGACATTATTGATATTGGCGTCATGCATAAAACCAGATTGGGCAGATGAGTTCGACTCAGGGTAGGTGTCAAGTATTCTTGTAGAAAACTTATTAACATAGTCCAAGCATCTATGTAGCTCTATCTCTATAGCTCTTCCCTCCTATATAGGTATGCCCCATCTTATATCCTCTATATGGACTCCAAGTCTTGTTCTCTTCTATTCTTTTGAGTCACTTCATCAGATTAACTTCACCGTTCAAGTTGTACAGAATTTTTCATAGGGAAATAACAACCAGAGAGGAGCTCAAGAGAGCACACAAGTAGACAACAAACACGATTCTTCTCAAAGAATTTTATTATGTACGCGGCTACGCCGTATGTGCAGATGTACAGATATTTTTATTAATACTTCCCTGCATAGAACATGTATCTATATACCTATACACACATGACGTGAGCAAAGGGGCATAGTACCTCGAGTAGGTATCTGTGTAGTGGGATGGCATCATGACACGGCATGGCATGCATCGTAAACTTATCTTCCTATGTAGATAGGTTTTAGGGAGATGTACTTGTTACACTACGACGGCACTCGGCACTACGCAGAGGTACTCTCGAGCACACTGTATAGGCATTATTGGAGAGTAAGTAATATGTTGAGCATAACCACCATTATTAGATTATATCGATGTGGAGCCTCTAATGAGAATTATAATAGACCTCACATCAACGGTAAATTACATAACCAAACATGTCCCTCTTCTTGTTTTGAATTTTTTCAAATACTTTCCTGTGGTCATTAACGTAGTTGTTGTATTACTCGGCCTGACTCTACGTTATAAAAACCTGACCTTTGCTGTATACTTACTCACTGATCGATCGAGAGCTTCACTGAGCATTATTTTTGCCCGATCCAATGCCGGGCCTGTCTTCTGCCGTTCAATCTGCTCTTATGTGTGCTGAAACCCTATGTTGTTACTGTCAGTTCAAAACGAGAGAGAGAGAAGGGAGACGTGCGTGCTGGACGCGTGGTGATACTTAGATTGATAGTACCTACCTAGTAATGCCTGTATAACTTGGATGAAATTTTATGATTATCATTTTTTATGCACTCTCCATTGTTATTGTAGTATTTTTCTGCCAAAAATTTTGAAGACTTCCCTTAGTCTTTGAAAGCTACGATAAAAATGTACGTATTTGGGTAGAATGACTGATAATAATTATAAAAATCATTTACATTTACAGGGAGATGGACTCATGAAAATACTGATACTACCTCCACCACTGGGGTCACCATTGTTTGCTGAGGTGGAACTGCATTTAATGCAGAAGTTATGCGGGGATGTAAGAATTGAAGGAAGGAATTCAATGTTGGATTGTAAGGGAAGAATTTTTAGCGCTTTAGCCCTTCAGATACGCTTAGCTCGTCCGATACGAATACGATAACGACTGGGATTACGACTGTACTGTAATAATAGGTAATAATCATAAGGACAGGACGGAACGCGGGACAGTTTAGGGTTAACGACGGAGACGAAGGCAACAACGACGATCAGGAGATCAGAAGATCGGACAAGACAGCGGAGGCTAGCTAATAAGATAGGATCTGGCCTGGTCTGGGTATCAAATCAAAGGCAAAAGGCAACGGCAACGGCATTGTGTTGGTGGTGATGAATGTTGGAGCCCGTCATGGCAGGTATGCGAAAATTTTTATTGTACATTTATTATGAGGAGCGCTTTTTTATTCACTCCATTATTTAGTGGAAAACTCGTATTATTTTGGTTTTTTTTTGAACGAAACAGTCGTACACACTACACACTATAGAGGACTCAAAGGATAAGGACAAAGGTTGACATTTTTTTCGTATTCTTTCCCTCGTATCTTTATTATTATGAGGTTTTTTTTTCCAACTTCTCCTCCGTGGGCCTACATTTATGATTGCATTGTATATTGATGATGGCCTTTTGAAATGTTGGATCCCTATATGACTACCCTTTGTATGTTTTGGACTCTGAAATAATAATAATTTAATTCCAACCATTAACACCAGCATTTCCCTCGTCCATATATATAGGGCAAGGGGTTGTGCCTGAAACAGCTGTTGGGTCCGCATTGGCTCGACTTAGTCATTGTGACAAGTGCCAAAAGAGATTTCGGGTACGTTTACTGAGAAAATGATGTTCTTCGCCTTCCTCATCAGTACAAGAAGTCGACCTTCTCTTATTGTTGCACTCTCGTCGTGCATCTTCTCTACCGCCAGCAGCGCGTTGCACTTCTTGCATCAGAAGCAACAGCACTACTACCAGTACCAGAGCCAGAACCAGCAACAGCAGCAGCAAAAGTCAGAGGAGCCATCGCCGCTGAACGCGGCTGATTTCTTGGTAATCTCCCTGAACAGAAGATTGAAGAAGCAGACCATCCGCAGCAGCTCCTCAGAGCCATCCTCAACATTGAGATCATCAACAATAGACCCAGCGTCACAGCAGCAGCAGCAACAGCAGTCGCCGTCGCAGAAACAACAGAGTACCACAAGTGAGCTATGCAGAAAGCAGCATTATCCTCTGTGGCCCTTTGACCTCACAAGAATAGATATTTCTGAGATAAAGTGTCCATTACCGAGATAGTTTACGACCTTCAGTCCAAGCACTTTACTCTCCACTCACCTGCACAGTACACTCAACGGCTCAACAGCACACACACACACATACATAAAGTAGATACCACGTAGGTACGCTAGAACTCTCATCTCTCTGTATCTGTCTCTCTCTCTGTTTCCCTAATTCCAATAAACGGACTGTGAATTCTGTCTCTTTCCTCTCTGTATACGCAATAACTATGTATCTCTCTACTGTCTCTTCTCCCCTGGTGTCCCGTCTCTTGGACATTCGCTAAGTCGCTATATTTATGCACGTGACAGAAACATAAACATTTTGACATTCTTCCTGTATTTGATCCAAAAGGCAAAGGAAAACCAAAAACCAAAACCAACCCAACTACCCTCTGCCCCTCATAAACTACAGCAACTACTCTTCCAACTGAAACAAAGGAGAATAAAATAATAATAAATAAAATAAAATAATAAAATAAATTTAATCTATTTAACTCTATTGCCAATACTACAGGATAGGAACGGACGGAAATACAGCCAATATACCTATCTCTCTACCTGACTCTACGTTCCCATTAAAAGTTCCCCAGAAGATTATTTAGATACGAGGCAGGCTCATGGTGTTGAGACTGTTGGACACTTTTCTTATTGTCCATGTCATGACTTTCTTTTCTCGTCACCACAACTGACGAACGACTGGGACGAAAAGAAGAAGACGAAGAAGAAGAGGAATAGGAATAGGAATAGGACGAAGGTACAGAATAAGGAAAAGAAGAAAAGAAGACGTTGTGAAGGCAGCAGAGGAAGACTGGTCTTGACTCGAGCATCGTGGTCTTGGTCTTCCCGACTTGTGATTCACTTCACTGCCGAGTCTCTCAACACATGGACCCTTTGTGCATCATCCCGTTCACCCTGCTCTTTCCTACCCTGAAGAACACACAACCGACCGCTCACGCTACCGCAAGAAGCATTGCACACTCGAAGACGCTCATCAGACGAGTCGACAGACAGAAGAAGAATCTCTCGGTTTGCTCAGAAGAACGTCTTTGCACCCAGACTCACTCTACCTCACTCCCAATCTCACTCTCCCATAGAAATCCCACTACTTTGAATTCAACTCGTTTTCCCTCTGTGAGTCCTTCGTCGTCTCTCTTCGCCATCATCTCCTTCCTCGAAAAATCCAAATCCAAAAGCAAAAGCAAAAGGAAACTACAAGCCACGATCACTACTACACTTGTTCACTCCATCGTCCGTCAGACTCGTCGTTTGTCGTTGTTCCTTGTTCTTCTCAACTAATGCAATAATTTGTTCGTGCCTATATAACTATGTGAAAGAAATCTTGTCGTTTGGACAGTGAAAAAAAAAATATATATATATATTTTCGAATCAATTCGAAACCCTTTTTTTTCTCCCCTGTTTTTTTTCTTCTCAATCGGTTAGTATTTTTTCCTCTGGTGTATATTTCTCTATCTATCTATCTCTCTCTCTCTCTCTTACTCTCTGTCTCTGTTTCTCCCTTGGAACCTATACCTCGAGAGTCTCTTTCTCTCTCTCTCTCTCTCACTTTTCTTACATTCTTCTCTGAGAGCCTAAACAAAACTTCTATCTCTCTTTCACTTCGGCTCTGGCTTTGGCTCACTGGGCTCAATTGATAAGTACATGTTCTACATCAACACTCGACTTGGTGATAGTGCCTAAAAAAAACTTTGTCCATTCACATCCATCAGTTGATTGAATTTAATGGTGACTGATTGATTGGCCATGAGGAGTTCTTGTCGGCAGAGTGATTCTACGTTCAGTTTGGAAATGCTCTCATTTTCTTCTCCTGTTTTTGGAAATTAACTTTGTGCTGGGGTGAGCTGCTACTCTTTTTTTTTCTTTATTCTAGTTTTAGTACTGTGTTTCCGTATAATATAATATGTTAGTTCCTACATAGTTTATAGTACAAGGTATAGTAGTTTCAACTAAAACTTTACATTGTTTTTTGTTTTGAGTCTGGGATTATAGATATAAGAGCATTTAGCACACACACACACACACGGTATTTCCATTTTTCAATGGATATTTTTGAATGAAAGTGTATAGTAGGTAATTAATAACAAATTTTTTGGATTGGATTCCAACGCCGGCCATAAAAATTAATCTTACACATTATTATTGTTTTTATTATTACTCTGATGGATTTTGGCTCAGTTTAAAATTGGCCAAGACACAATTTTGGCTCGTTTATTATCAACAAAACTCAACAACTTGAGCTGTATACATGTTTATAAAACCAGTAGCAAAAAGTAAGCAGGAGAAATCATGGTAAAGTGTAAGTGTATTCAGTGTGTGTGTGTGTGTGTGTGTGTGCTGTACCCCTAGGTGTTCGTATTCCATATGATGTGTATATCATGTCAATGCATTATATTATTGTAATATTATCATCTTGGTATGGTGCATGACCGCAACCACATTAGTTTAATGATGGGCAACTAAGAGCATTGTGAAATTCCCTTCTGATCCAACTCAACTTTCATTTTAAATCCCGCTCATTTCTCTCCAACGTTATGCTTCAATAATGCACGGACAAGGGCCAGCAATCACGTAGGAATAGAAACAAGGGCTGCTTGCACTGTCGATTCAAGATTGCTGAAGGCATTGTTTTACCTGTGACATGTGGTCACAGTATGAGGTAGACTTATTGAAATTGATTGAATCTTTCTACATTTTGTCTGTAATTGATTTTACTGAGAATTCAAAATGGTCGTTGTTTATACTAATTACAAAAACTTTCCTCCGTCATTTGATCGTGCAAAAGAGCTCTAAAGGAGATTTAAAAGTATTGAAACTGAAAATCCCCGGAAATGCTTTACATCTATTGGACACATCAAGAGCTTTAAAGTATAGGCATCGAAATTTATATTTTTTATTGCCATGGGTGGTAAAACTATCGTTTTTTGTATTGCAAGTCCCTACACTGGGTTTTAAAATAAGTGAGACCGACTCAATGTCCATATAAAACCAATTCAAATCATATAATTGTATATTAAATATAAAAGCTTATTAAAAAAAAGTATTGAAACATGAAAAATGGGATTCAGAGCCCATACGATAGTCATCAGGTATTCTTTGGCAGGAGGCAGGACGGCCATTAACAGTAACAACAACAAGAGATTGGCAGGCGCTATATAGCGACAAGCTTTTAGAATACAAGAAAAATCCAGTATTAAATCCAAAAAAATTTGAATTGAGCCGAGCTGAAGTGAACAACTGAGAACTGACTAGTGAGCAGCATAGCCTGATCCTGACCACCAGCAGAGTTTTACGATTTTAAATTAATTTATTACCCAAAGGGGGGAAAAACTTTTAACTACTCATTCAATTTACCAATTTACGGCTACAAAACCTTTTAAAAGTTTTAAAACTGAACACCAGTTTTCCATACATACGCTCATTGCAAGTCCTTCTAAGACTATTGATACTTAAGCGAGGGCACATACCTGCATACTACATTGATTTGCTTGTACGTACATTTCATTTTGCAGTGCGTTTTTCTTTTACTTTAAAAATGAATTGCTTCGATTTTGAATTTTGATTTTTGATACAGAAAGGATGCTGCTTTAACTTCTTCCTTTTATATACAGTTCAAGTAGTCCGTCAATAAGAAGGGTTATAGCACTCATTCTACCATGCAATGCCATGAGAGTGTGTATCATGTAATTTGATTTTATTACTCACACGATTACGGCTATGACCACGAATATCAATATAAAATCCGAATTCAAATTCTGCATAAAAAATAACAAAATCGTAGCTTAAACTGCAGCAAAGAGAAGCTACTAGGCATTAGTACAGGTATATAGAGCCTAACATGAAAATTCGATGTTCAATGTGCATGTAGTATGTAGGTCCCTAGTTTAAAAGTTTTAAGAGTTTCATTTCAAAAGTGTTATTCTGACATTATTAGGAATTTGTATGAGTATTCGTGTTGGGCACAGTACAGTAGGAGCAGTTGTGGCTGGACTTGTTGCGAGTCCATGCATGTACATAGGCCAACATTATATAAAGGGAAACTAGTGCCTAGACGCACTTGAAGTTGGTTTTCGTCTTTTGGCTATGATCTGAACTTGTTGTGACTGACTGTTACAAGGATTCGGCTCAAGTCAAACAATTTTTTTCTCATTTTTTTTTAATATTGCGTAATTTAGTAATTTTCACACATAAAATTTATTCTGTACAAGTACCTACCTACCTACTTTATGTAGGTAGGTATGTAAGTACACCTTTTGCATTGGTTCATGGTGCTGTCGGTGAAGTGTAGTTGGAGATAGATAACATTATCCTATTATGTTTACCATTTTAAAAAATCTACATATTATCTGCACACATCCCATGGCAGCAGCAGCAGACGGAATTCATCATGCACATGCAGAATGCTGCCTGATTCAGATTAAGATTCTGATTGGGTGTACCTGTACAAGTTGATGGACTTTATAGAGCCCTATATAAATATATATATAGCCAATAACAATATAGACTCACGATATGACTTGACTTTGACTCGTACACCTACCTACGTACGTCTTTTCGTAGAAGGGAAAGGGATGAGACGGAATGTTTGGATTTTTGTTGTGCACTTTCCATTCCAGATTCCAGATGTTATGTCTCTTACTCTTATTTAATAAACTTTGGAACAAAACATTCAATTACAACTCCATGCCGTTTAAAGGGAGAAACAATAACAAGGTTTTTTCCTTCTGTCTCCGTCTCTGTCTCTCTCGATGTTGAAGTGACTCTGTTTTTGTAAAAATACGTTCTTAGTTTCATTAGGCCTGAATTTTTAGAAAAAAAGTGTACTTGAGACAAATAAAGCCGATTCCTTTTATCGCCTTCCGTTTATTTTACCTTTAAACTGAGCAAAGTTTGTGACCATACCGAGTTTGCATAGGATTACGAGCTGGAATAATAATTTCACTTTTCAATGCTAGACCAGTACCAGTACTTTATTTCCGTATTCAGTATTTAGCCTCACCATTTAGGCGTACATGGATGTACTTACTATACAAAAGGAAAAGCATTTATTTGTATGGTGGCTTACCTCACTCACTCTTACACTTCCCTCAAGGATAGTTTTAGACTAGGAAATCTATAGAGTATGTATCGGGAGCGTGTCCTGGAGAGAGACAATCATGTAGGCTTTCTGCTGCTCTTCTTTTCTTCTTTTCTTATGTAATTACTATTAAAAGGCACTTCTTGAAGTTTGTCTTTTGGTTTTTGGGAAGGATTGAGCCTCAGCATCAGCTTGATCTCATCTTTAGCGACAACATCATAGACAGTGCAACTTTTTGCTCGGTACCTTCACCGAGTCACTCACAACATATCTAGTGAAACGAAGTCAAGTCAAGACAAGTCAATATGGTTTCCTTCGTTGTTGAAGGCATCCATGACTGCATGCATGTAAAATGTATTTTTTTCCCTACACACACACACACTCATGCTTTCTATATTTATATATATATATATATATATATCCCAAGAAAATTTGCATATATTATTTATATACATTGGTAGCCACGTATGTATATAAATATAGGGACACATCGTGACGAAGACGTTCCATTAGTTACAAAGCAAGAGGAAAAGTGCAGATACACCGAAGAGCTTTTCAGCAGCAGCATTCACCATTTACCAGCCACACACACAAACACACACACACACACCGTATGTATGCAATCTGGGATTAGGTCGGAGTCGGAATGTTTGTTTCGTTGAAGGGAAATTCACTTCTCGGATCTTGCATGGGTATGGGTAGCTATGGGTGTATAGGAGACGGGTGTATGGGTATAAATACCAAATACCTAGGTGCACGGGTAGCTAATCTAAAATAGCAAGGCTATATAGAGATATATAGAGAGTTAGTTAGGCACCTAGGTACTACGTACTGTTACTGTACTGCCGTTTGAATTTAAGGATGGTGTGTGTGTGTGTGTGTGTGTGTGTGTGTGTGTGTGTGTGTGTGTGTGTGAGTGATCTGGACGTGGCTTACGTCGAGAAGAGAAAAAGGAGGTTTGCGAAACAAATTTGAGCGTAGAGAGAGGAACGAAGAGAGAGAACGACGAGAAGAAAAGTTCCCTTCAAAAATAGCACTTTTATTTTGGTGTCTGTGAGTCAGCGACCCTTGTGCTTTGCATTAGTCAAGAGTGGTGCACAAGATGAAGGCAAAACGGTGCCATTTGATATCCTCCACCTCCTCCTGGGAAGTAAAACGCCATGGTGGATGTGGTGTGGTAACAGAAGAGGAGTCAAAGGGGTAAAGTCAGCGTCTTCCTCCGCTCGCTACCCGTCCCGACTCCAATGCACTCAAACCTACAACACCGTTCAACTTCAACTCAAACGAAAAAAAAACTCTGAGATTCGCATTGAAAGGCTTTCGTTTTTATGTGGATGTGAATGTGTGTGTGTGTGTGTATGTGTGTCTGAGCAACACTGTTATTTTGTTTTACTCTCCAATGTTTGTATTATTCTGTATTTTCGAGCATGTATGGCTCTAATGGCATCATGGCATGGCTGGAGCAAAGCAAAAAGGAACGAGAGAAAAACTCATAGCCGGAGAAACTGTGAAACTAAAACTGAACAATATGTAAACAAAAGCTTAATTCAGAGGCATTCAGGGCATCCAGATTTCAAGATAGCATCCCTTTAATAAAGTAGGTACTAATGCTTCTTGAAAATCTAAATTAAAGAGGGTAAAATATCCGTATATTAATTTATGAGACACATGGAGATTCCTTGACCATTAATACATGAGATATTTTCGCATCTTGAGTAATTCTTAGTTACTTGAGCCCACTTGGACCGATATTTATGTCACAGCTTTCAACTTTTATTGCTGTTTATGCTCCGTAGAATTTTGACGAATCTTACTGATTGTGAGGAAGGATAAGGCAAGAGCAGTCGTTTTAAATGTTGAGAATGTTAAAGAAAAAAAACAAGAGTGTGAGTTAATGGAATGATGTGATGCAATGCAATGTGTGTCTAACTCAAACAACTCTCATTCTGATTTGCACAATCTGATCTGATTGAGATCAGGAGAGGATCATGGGGATCAGATCAGATGAGAAATGAGGGGGAAAGTGGGCTGGGACCCATCTTTGACTGAGGAGAGTGCCGGAAGCCAAGAGTATATTTTCATACTAAATGCGTCAATTTAATACTGCTCACTTGACATCTTGTTACAAATTGTAAACATTCAGAAGCAATAGACAAAATATGTACGTGTGCCTCTCTCATTTTTGATCTTTTACTGATATTTTTATTGACACACTTCATCTACACCACATCTCTTTTCTCTCTCTGCATGCGTATGCAATTATTTCGTAGCTTCTCCAACAAGCATCCAAATCAAATCAAAATGAACCTTGAAATTAAAAAGCTGTAGAATCTGGAATCAAAATAATTGTTTTTGAGAGAAAACAATTTGAAAAATATTTCACAAAGTTTGCTTGTCATTTTGTTCGAAAATGGTGACGATGACGAAGTGCCTCCCGCCATTATGCATTATTGCAATTAAGGTACATTTAGAAGGGAAGCCCACAAAGGTGGTGGAAGGCAAAGTACCTAGATCGGACTGGAGTTGAATCTGTACACTAAAATTTGTTACAATAGTTACAAATTGCATAAATTTTGATTTCTCTGCATAGGAGCACATAATATTATAAAAAAAAATTATAAATACATAAATACGAAAAGTCGACAAGATAAAAGTTGTGCGTTGTTTGTAATGCATTGTCGGCAATAGCATGACAGGCCATGGCAGATGAGAGCATTCCATTGCATGGTATGGGATGGGACGGCAGTACTGTCATACATATATATACTAATATATAATCATATAATATGATATCATTGCATTGCACTCTGCTCCGTATAGGCACGCCAACGTATAAAACTACTATTTGTAGTAAATGCATGCCCGTCGTAATCGTAAGCAGATGTACTACTTGCTAAGGACTGCATATCCGCCCTAGGAAATTTTCGCAATGTCTGAACTGCATGCTAATTGTCCCATTTCATCGAGTGGACTCCTTCCAGTTCCTACGTCAATAATAATAATATGGCTTCGGCTCTGCTCTGTAGTAGTATTCTGACATATGTACCTATGCACACTTGAGGAGAAACACGGGAAAAAATTCATACGAAAAAAACTAAACCCCTTGAAGTAAGAACAAATACGATTAATGTTGATGAAACGTTGATCCATGTCCATGTCCATGGCATAGGGTTGGAGTGGAGTCTCAATTGAAATTGGAATTGCAATTGGAATGTTATACTACATATAGCTATAGGTACCACGGCCTGTCTACTATCTATAGTGAGGGCAGGTCTACATATATCCATCTCTATATCTGTACGTCTACTATTATTTGAATTTGAATACGGATTATCATTACGATTACGATTACGGAAAGTTGGACTTGGTCTTGAGCTCTTGGGTCTTGGTTTACGATGATTCCTCAAGAAATATTTGACTTTATTTTCTGTCTGTTTCTTTTAGGGGAATGCACGGAAAAGAGATAGATACGAGCACTAGGAGGGAGGTAGTGTGGCTATATGCAGGTATAGGCAGTATAGTACCCAGTATAGGCAGTATCACATTGCCAGGGAGATTGGTCAGGAATAAAAGACAGTACATAAGTCAGGAAACTGTGTGGCGTAGTGGCGTTGGTTGTACATAGCTCAGCATAGCCAGTGAAGATAGTACGATAGATGATGTTTTTGATGGTTAATAGTTAATGTTTATGCAGTAAATCCTGTATAGTTAGTTTCATTTCATAAATTCCACAATGCAGTTGTAGGACGTGTCTTTGTCTTTATGTATACAGGGGATAAGTAGGTAGGGATTTACACGTAATGGCTCGGCATGGAATGGAATGGAATGGATCAACTGTAAAGTAAGTAAAGGTATTTGGTTCTGTTCTCTTCTGCTGTTCTGTTGTTCTGCGAGTGCTGTGCAAAACGAGTGAGGCTTCCTTCTGATCTGCACAAGAGTAGAGGGTCAACTGACGAGGTGACCACAGGGTGAAGAGTATAACGGCCTTGAACCTCCTCCTAAGCTGATTATCTGCATTCAAAAGGACTTGAATCTTTTTTACACTGTATATGTATGTATTCATACTATCCTATAGATTTTTCTTGACTTCTCAACATTAGTTATGTACTCACTCACTCACTCACTCCGAACTGCTTACCTTTTCCTCTACCTGTATCTTTGCAGTACGTACGTAGTCAACCTCCTCTCGCTGTATCTTTGTACGTATGCTTACCTATGCCAAGATGAATAGGCTGTAAATGGAAATTTATAGAATCTTCACAGTTTTCCTTTATTACATGTATGTAAATCTACCAGTATACCTTACTATGTTCTTTGCCGTAAGTTACTTAGCGGATGATTCATGCACATGTATTTAATCAAGAGAAAACGAGAGATTAGGTATGCATTTTATACGTGACAGCCCTTGTGTGCGCGGCAGTATTTTTGGAAATGAAAACATTTTTCCGTACAAATAAATCCCGACGAATGAACGAACGAACGAACGAACAACTCTCGTCTTTCTTGGGAACTTGTACACTTTTATTCACTAGTTAGTGTGGGCTTTTACGTCTCAAGATGAGGCACTGAGGAAAAAAATTGACTTTGTTTCTATGGTTAGTTTGGAGGAATTCCGTCACATTTGACATTTGCCAGGGAACTCTCGTGGGCCTACCCGTTGTAATAGTATCTGAGGCTGTACAGTGTGTACAGTGACCGGAGATGACTTGATTTTTCATGATTCCACATGATTGAAATGTGAAAATTGACTTGTGTACCTTTCAGACAGAGTGACAAAGATGTATGTTACTACATACGTGTTTTGGTGATAGTGTGTGACAGATGACAAGATTGCCAAAGGGAAAGACTTATTGATACAGATATGAATATACCGTAGTTTTTGGAGTAGATTTATTTCACTTACACTTAATGCTAATTCATACATGATCCGTTAGGTTAGTTCATATTTTATTCATCAAAAAATGTAGCATTAGGTAGGTATCAACGGGTGGACCCTGCATGAATAATGCACTACTGCTGCTGCTGATTTTCAAGATTTGTATTTTTCTTCTTCTTCTGTTTCTCCTTACAAATGAGCGTGTCCATAACTCTTGCTTCTGCAGCTGTAGATTTGCAGATTGTGCTCATGTGTGTAGTGTACTATTAATTATTATCACATGAAGCAAGCTACTATGTACTACTCAACCCGATTTTAAAATTAAAAGTATGATAATGGAAATCTTCATGGATTTGTGCAAACTTTACACTTGAACATGTGTCTGTGGACTCGCGTAGACTGTTCGTAGTGTGAGATGTGACATGATTTGGCCATAGGATTAGGATTTGGGATGCTTTTTGGTTTTGGTGGAGAGTTGCTTTCGTAGAAATCAGGTATGAACAGTAATATATGTAGGTAATAATAATGTCTGTAGTCTGTAGGTACTCGTACTCGTTCTCGTGTACGAGAGCTGCTTCTGGAGTGTATTCTGTGGCAAGTATTCCGAGTCTGAACATCTGCTCTTCTAATTAGTTTGAGAGAAAAGCGCAAAGTGATAAGCGATAGTTGATGGGTCTTAATTGGTTTTGATGGAGAAGTTCATACTTGTTATGTATTTATCATTAGCCTTACGTAGACCGAGTTAAGTAATACATTTCCCTTCAGACCTGTTTCACATCACTGCATTATTAGCTTAAGAAGAATAGCTTCGAAGTCAAATATATTAGCATAGCATAGACTGATGAGTCCAGGTTTGGGTTCAAGCAAGACACATTTTACATGAATAATTTCATTTTCAACTAAATTAAAAACAATTGCATCGGTATTGGAATTCGCTCAATCTCAATATATTTTCTATATAAATCTAAATCCAAGCCCACTAGCAACAACCCACCCTTAAAAATGTTATAACTATATTATCAATATTAACAATACCAGAAACTAATCGTGGAAATCAGCATGTTGTAAAATATTTTGATTTGATTGAACCCCGGAGTTAAGAATGTATCCATTGAAGATTGAAATGCAGTGTGCATGTAGTTGCCGCTAAATAATGCAAAACGAATTTTTAGAAAAATATGTAAGTACACATTTCGATTTTTTGATTCGGATTAGGATATAATTTGCATAATTCTTTATACTATGTATTAACAGTACGAACTACCCGCACCAGTTCACCAGGGGCCTTCGGGCAATTAATGGCTTGGCTCCTAATATTAGAAAATACATATTAACTTTAGCTACAGAGTCCACAGTGTGTAGAAAACACGAAATATTTAGCTCAGTAAATACGTCTGTACTTATCGAAGGGAGCAGGGAATGAAAATGAAATATCCACAGAAGATTTTGACTTGAAGTGTAAAGCGTATAAGTATGTATGTAGCAAAGCATAGCTATATAGGTATAGGCACATACCACAGTCTAGTAATCTTCAATGTTTGATAATTCCGAGTAAAATTACAGAGCTGATAAAATAATGCACTAATAGCAGTAATAAATACAGTGGCTGTCCCTTTGAGGAGATTTAAAGAGATGAAAGAAATTGTAGTAACGCAACAATGACCTCATCACCGTACAGCAGTTTAGAATACAAATCTGGATTAATCATGATAAAGAGTGATGTAAAGTTTAAATTATGAACTTTGGGATAAATAAATTCACTATTTTTCAACGTGTAATTGAGCTCATTTAATTGACTGTAGGCTTGTTATATATCAATTTTATCATAAAAATTATTCTTATTAACCGGTAGCTCTTGGAAGCTCTTCGACAGACAGAGAGATCTTGCTTGGCCCTTTCTATATTATATATTTTTATAATAAAATCAACCTCTGGCTTCACCCACAACCCCCTCAAGAGTCAAACATGGTTATTATTTTGCCATTACTATTATTAATATAGGTATTATTATGCGAGAACTTACGCTTGTAAATTCAGATTCAGAATCAGTTCACTTTAGGAACCTTAAGAAATAAACCAGTACATTGTATATATATATTCACAATTTAGATTCTCCGATAGGGCTTCCTGCCTATCAGTACGTCCAATAAAATCCTCACTACTGCATTGCTTTTGTCGCTGGTCTTAGAGATGCACGACTGACTATGTAAATCTATATATTTCTAGTTCGTATAAACTTTAGTGGAGGGAGTTTAAGGATTTTCCATTTTATTTTTTAATATTAGTTATTATTACATTTTTGCCTGTTTCAAATACTACTCGATTTTGTAGTAGCTCTTTGACCCTGTCAGATATTTTAACATTTCTATTATTGCAGACGACTGCAGACGGAAAAAAAGTTCCCTAGTTGAGTAACAATTTGTTGTTTACTTGTTGTTTTTCTGGAATACTTCAATTTGATTGTAGCTTCTCCCCAGTTTGAGTTAATGTGTATAATTTTATGGTTATCTTCAAGATTATATTACATTACTTTGTTTTACTAATTGATACCTACCAATGTTTGCATTGGGGTGGTTTCTATTCCTTTAATTTTCAAAGGTACTACAATTAGTCACAGTAAAAGCGTTCAGTGCATTCAAAATTTATTAGGGATAACACTCTCATAGCTATGTATACCCATGTATTTATAAATGTGTGGTCCTACTCTAATTGAAGTAGTAAGTAATTGCAGACTGTATATGTAATTTCAAATTTGAATGTTTAAGTCAAACTAATTCTTTAACGCTATTTAGGAGCGTAGAAATTTTACGAATAAATTGGCAAAGTCCGCCCAAGTACTTAAAATCAAATGTGCAACACACACAATTCAAGACTAAGTAAAGTAAAGTAAAGTAGCGCATTTTCATAGTGTTTCAGTGCATGTGCATCGAGATTAAATGATTACACACATACATAAAAGTAAAGTGATTTACAAGGTATAAAGTGAGGGTTAGAAAAGAGAGAAAAATGGGGACTTTATGATTTTTATTTCCGGCAGTCAATCAGAGTGAGTACAACCGTGGTTAATGTGGGTAGTTGTAAAGGTAATCATGTGTACTTTACATTACGTTTAGTCAACAGACGCGTATATTTTTTCATTAATAATTATCAAATACTTAAAAAGGCTTGATAAGGATAAAAAGACAAGCGGCAACTTAGTAGGGCTTAAGAGTACAAGCATCCCTACAATCAATCTACATAGGTCGACCGACCCTTACATAGGTATGTGAGTAGTTGAGCTACAAAGCTTAACGAGAGATAAAAACAAACTAAAAGCTTCAGTGGATTTAACAAGGTATGATTAAGAACGGAAGAGAGTCAAGATTGCGATTGGAGAATGGAAGTACCTATGTATGTACCTACCTTACATGGCTAGACATAGACGCTTGAGTTTTATTGTTGTATCTACAATCACCCTACATATCTAAGCGCTCTTAAAACCACAACAAAATAATTTAAAGGGGGGAAATTGACTCTTTTAGTCATACCTAGCAAACTAGAAACAATAATAGAAATGCATAAATACGTTGTAGTCTAACTGGAGCTTTTCACATTAGTGCACATCAAAATTATGTTTGAGATTTTATCGGTGCATGGGAGATACGTATACTATGAGGCATCCAGAAGGAGATAAAATAAATCTTTTATCAGACTATCGATGGGCGAAAAGTGTATGGAAATCGCAATTGGAAGCCTCTTGTTAAGTTTCCGTTGCACTGACGTACTATGTACATACAGTACAATCCACTTCTTGTCCCACTTGGCAAGATGACGAATGATACATGCATGGCTACAGTATCTGCAGATATAGCTCTGCACAGTTTAGGGTTTTTCCCTTTACGAAGGAATAGAGTTGCAGGGAGTGAACGAGAAAAGGCTTATTAATACGATTTTATAGTCTCTTTGAAAAAATGTATAATTTATTGAGTTGACTGTGCTCTTGTTTCTGATTCATATGAGTATGTATGTAGTGTGTAAATCCTCCAAGCGCACTGCAGACAGTCATAAAATCAGAAAAAGGCTTAATGTATCAGTTCTACTGATTGTGAATTAGCAAAATTTCACAGGTTTGCCTTTTCCTGTACTTTCCGCTTGATTTTTGGTCGTACAGTTTTGAGACTGAAGTGTCAACATAAGCATGAACAACAATATCTATGCAAGTATCTATAATATACTAGTCTCAAAGACTGCATCTTGAGCTGAACGAGGGCTGGCTGGTACGTGAACAGGGAATTAAAAGGACGGCAACAGGTGATGGGCGACTGACAGGCTTCATTACGTTTTCCATTCATTTTCAAAAGTCGAGCCGAAAATTAGGAATTAGCGAAAATGATGTAGCTGGGTGGAAGAACTAGAGCTCTCCAGAATATGTAAGTTGGCTCTTAGGCTTTACACTCTGCGTTAGTGAGAGTCCATGAAGACATGAGAGGTAATTACTATAAATATTTTATGAGAAATTAGTTCATCCAACCCCTTGTCTGTAATTGTGGTGAGATGAAAAAAAAAGAGCAAACAGCGCCGTCCAGAGAACGCCAGTGCAGTACAGTGTGCAGTGCAGTGAATACACAGATCTATTTGACAGAAAGTAATTATTGAATTAATTGCGAGGCCTGTGAGTGCTCTGCACGGCGTAAACTATGCATAATTATATACGATCATGCTCAGGCCTCTCTCTTCCCCTCCTCGACTGTAATGAGATGGGGGACGGTGTGAGTTTTAATTTGTAATTCCTTGTAATTATCAACAATAACGTGACTGACTACCCTAAACAGTGGAAATCATAATCGTATTAATTTGTATGTTGGGAGTCTCTCGTAAGACCAATTCCGTGTTACTGGTCCACATGCATTCCAAGCTCAACCTTCCGTCTTGACAGGTTTATCATGTCAGGTGTATCTCGTAGGTATATGAGGGCTATGACTGTACTGGTAGGTGTTAGTGATGGTGATGGAGACAGAGAGACAGAGAGAGAGAGAGAGAGAGATACTCATGGGTGACGTGCATATAAATGGGCGAGATGTAGTGAGTGAAGACTGAACACACTTGATAAGCAATAATTACAAGAAAATTGCTCACTCTCTGGTCTTGTTTACCAAAATTTAAATTGTTTCCTTGACTGGGTGCATACATAATAGAGTGATCCATGATTGCTAGTTAGCTCCAAGATTTCTATCATCACAAGCAAAAAAACGTACTTGACACTGAATTCTATCTTAATTTTGTATCTGAAATCTCACAGTGCCTACTCGTCCCATGACTCCCATGCTAAATAATTCTCATTTTTCTCAAATTTTATACCCAGCACCTAAATTTCCTCCCGAAATAATGAGAACACACGAACTTTAAAGATTGCTACTTTCGTCTTTGATTCCTTCATTGACGCTTGACGTTCTTGGCGTTGACTGCCCATGTCTCCACACATTACAATTACAATCAAGGGATGATATTTTTAGGAATTTGCATTTACATTGAATACATAGAATGGGGCCTCCAAATCAGTAGGGAGCCATCATACGTATACAGTGCTGAGTGAGTTTACAGTTATACACTTGTTTTACAGCAATTTTGAGAAATCAATTTATGAGTCATTATGTAGAAATTATGTAGAAATGAAGGATTGTGTACATTCTACGAAATCTTGCCTGGTGGTATTGGAATTTGAATTGTAATAGCAGGTGTTTGATGTACGTACAGTTTTTGAAATCCAAACTACTCAGTATAGGTAGGCAGGCAAATTGGAGAGGATATTCTTCCATTTGGGTATCCTAATTGCTTGGCTCACTTTCCGTTAGAGTAACCCGAGAAAGATTAAACCGCAAATAAAACTTCAAAACGTGGTTATCCCTGTTTACACCCTTCCCTTGCCCAACGCCAACGATGAGACGCAGTGGGTACATTCTATTATTTAGTCACTGATTCAAATCATCTTGTACATTTCCAGATTAAAATTTTCACGCTCTTTTCACCTCCTACAAAAGTGCCTATAGTTGTGGTTTCGGGGTTATATATATTGCTCTAGCAGAACTGTAGATAACACCACCACCATAGCACCAGCCACCAGTAGAGAACCACACTAAAATCACACCAGGCAACTTGCTAGTTTGTACGATAAATTTTGATCAATCATGATCTAGCCTACCCTACCATACAGTATACAGTCTAGATGATATATGTAGGTATAGTCAAGTGCTTATTTATATACTTTGTCTTAATTGCAGCAACAAAATCATTATAAATTGTAAACTCATTCAAAACAAAAAAAAATAAGAAGTAAAAGATTAACTTGTAATGGTAAACTCTTTGAGACTTTGAGAGTTAGAGCCAACATCAGTCAGAAGTCAGAAGTCAGAGCCAGAGCCATGCACCATACCAAGGAAAATTAATGTATCCTCGTGCACACTCACACAGTCCCATAGAAAATGCATTGTCGTACACCTCTAGCTGATTTGAGGAATGAGTTTTAACATTAAATTGAAACCATTAAACTGAGAATTAAACTGAAAGATCACAGATTAAAAATATCTATAGGTATATAAATCTTGGAGATTCTCATCTGTATATAATTACATGGTAACATTTCTGGATGGCTCCTGAGACTTGTGAGGTACGTAGAAGGGATACTTGAAATGTGTGTAAGCACAGTGAGCAGTATAAGTGTATGAGCAAATAGTAATTAAAATGAATGATATTTAATTAAGTTTACTACCGAGTTTTACTACGCTAACGATGCACAACGAAATCCAATAAAACGAAGAGGTGAGGAAGATGACAGAGCTTCCATGTTCAAGAATTTAGAATAGTACGTATACACGATATATTAATTGCATGACTGATTCAACAACAGACTTGCTGTACAGACAGAGAGAGAGAGAGAGAGAGAGCAAAGGAGCTTATATATACATCTACCCTTATAATTGCCTCCACATAAAAGTAACTACAACAGTCACAACCTAGCTATCTCACTTCTGATTAAACTTATGAATTATTATGAATGAAAGAAATACGGGAAATTCGCATTATTTAAGAAGAAAAGCTAACAAGAGAGAAAAAAACAGAGAGAGAGAGAGAGAGAGAAGAGATTCTACCTGGGGATGATACATTAGCTACCTCCACCTTGGCTACTGATCGTCAGATAATGTTTTATTTATTATACAGTAACGACAGATATAAAAATTGCATGGAGGGAAGCCATGCATTTACAAAGTATAGGAGATAAATTAAAGTACAGGTTTTGATGGGTAAATAGTTTGGTAAAACAAAATTTACGTTCTTACAGCCTCATCTGTTACTTTACTCTCTGCAGAAACTGTGTGTGTGTGTGTGTGTGAAATCTAAGGAAGCAGTACGTATATATAGTAGGTATGTACATCCTTATAGGAAGAAGCCATAGCACTAACCGACCAACTTACTAACAACTAACCAGCACTCTATCTATAAAGTGTTGGTCTGTAGTGTTTAACTCTCGAATGATTACGATGCGATTGAAGGATTTGTACTGTATAAATTTAACATTGGATTTTAACCGTGGTTTCATGTGGTCAGTGCTAGAGATGGGCTGTCGGTGTATTTAGGTATGTATTTATATATGCCTAAATTCCCTGCCTTGTTCTTAGGGAGGGTTTGAGTGGAAGTGGAAGTCAGATCTGTAGCTTTGTATATACATATACATACACTACCAGTTGTACTGTGGTACTGTAGTTAGCAGAGAGATGCATATCTTTTTGAGACCTCATAGTGTTCGTTGAGACGGTTCGCGTGCATGAGCATCCCATCCACATCTTTAGTACTCTCCCAGCACTGCACTGTCCGTCCACTATCTGCATCTGTAGGAGGCTCCCTCATCTCTCCCACTACCGTACATGTGTGTGCTCAGAGAGATAATGTCTCGCTCCGGCCATATAATAGTAGCATATAATAGAGAGTTTAGTGCAGAGAAATTTGAGTGGAGTGGCCAGGGTTGAGGTCATAATTCTGACCAAGTACAAAACGTGGGATGTGTAGCGGCACGTGGTCATGTGGAATGATTGCATTCCACACAATACAACCACCGAACATGGGATCAGACGTGACCAGTTGAGTAATATTTTATCATTCCATCATATTATAATGATGAACGCTTTTTCAACATTCTTGTTCTCCCATGTCTCGAGCATATGTTCGTCCATCTCACCCATGTATAGGTACATACACAATATGTAGGTCCACTCTCGGACAAGAAAACACTCTCTCACACATCCAACCATTTGGGTTCCTACTTACACGAATATTTCACGGTCCTCCAACTTTATCAACAAGAAACGATGTCTTCTGTATTGTGTTTTTCTTGTTAAATGAAATAAAAACAATTTTTTTTGTTGCATCGACTAGAAATTACGTACCTATTATTATAGAGTCTATGGATCGTCTGGACGGAAGGTAGGGAGTTACCTATGTACATAGGTTAGGTTTTCAAGATTTTTGATGACTGTTGTTGGCATGTTAGGAGTTACGCGGACAGGTCCCAAGTATCATCGATGATGGTGATGCTAAGTACGAGCGTAAAAGTATGAGCAGAACACGAGAGAACAATGCACACCAGAATTATTAGGGATGTTATGCTTCATCTTGATTTTGATTTTGACTTAGGATTCTCTATATAAAGAGTCTCTAAAAAGAGGAGTTGTGTCTCTGCCAGGGAAGCCGATGGAGAGCATATAGTATGTAGAGTGACTGTCATCAAGAGTGTCGGGTCAAGACTAAAATGAAAGTTTTAAAAGGATTATGATGCCACTTAGTTTCTAAAGATGTGACTTGTTGAGTCTGACACTCGACTTTTGGATGACGACGCTGAGGATGATGATGATCATGATGATCATGATCATGATCGTGGTCATTACTTTGAAAATATATAGACTGCTCATATCACACATAGGACAGGAAAGAAAAAAAACATGTGTGAAAAGAACATAAAAATTTAATACAAGTATATGTTTTCCATCCTTTTTATGGTTTAAGGCAGTAGTTTTAAATTACCTTCCTGCCGTTGTTGTACGGACGGACTGGGTGAGAGACAAAACGAGCTATCAATGTGTACCTTTTTCTTTCTTCTCGTCTTTTAATGTATTCATGACTACAGACTCCCTTCCACTATCTTCTACGCCGTCCTTTGCTTTGCTTTGTTTGGAAGAGAGTTAGTTCTTCTTCTCCTTCTTCTTCTTCTGGGTGAGTTATCAGTATCTGTACGGCAAAAGTGTGCTCGGCTGTCCTGTCCTGTCCTATCAGTATCTCTATAGGTAATTTCTGACTCTGACGTGTGCTGGGGCTGTAGCTGTGATGAGTGTTGTTCGGTGCTGCGAGCAACAGTTGAACTTCTATTTATTTCCAAACTGGTAACAGTATCTCGTGGTTATACTCAATCTTTCCTTTTTTTTATAGTTATTAGTCAGACAGCGCCATAGTCACATCATAAGCACCCCATACAAAACATCAATAATGTGACCTTTTTATAAGGGAATTCCGTCTATAATATTATACGTACAGTCAAGCTCACCAGTTACAATAAGTAAGCATACCTCTTCGAATTTGGTTGACAGACACAATTTTCATTTAAAAGCACTTTCTCATAGATTTATCAATAAATATTATTTTTTACTCAGGAATGCCACTCATCCAAACTCTGTACATACAAAAATAATAACCGCAGTAACTCCACTATGCTATGTAGTATTTTGTTTGTATAGCCTTTCACCAAGCATTAGAGTTTGAAGAAAGCCCCTGTTGAGCTGTAGCAGGCCACCCCAATGTGTGAGGTCAGTATCATGCAAGCAAAGTTCATCGTGGACATGGAGATCCTTTTTATTAAAAGCTTAGCACAGCCCCAACATTAGCATGTACATAATGGGCAAAAATTCGCCCATTCGGCATTCGTCCATTTTTATTTTCCATAAGTGCCTCGATGTATTGAAATTAGAGAGGACAGTGTGTGGTTTGGTTTGGTATTTAGGTTTTTCTCGATAATTACACGCAGGAGATTATTACGTGTTAAGTGGAAGCCCATCTAACATCTGTACACTACACACGTCTACAAGGCTATGTATTTTGTTATGCAAAATACTAGGGTGTATCAGGAGAATCGTGTATTGATAGGGATACCTACATATTTTAAAAGGGTTTTTAAGTTGTATGGATTTTATCACTCTTTCCTCTTCAAACATTGAACGTTACCTGACGTCACCTCCCCAAGACTGTCATTTTTACAGAGAAATCAAGGCACTTTGCGTGCTTCAAATGCAAATGCGAATGTTCATGGCGTGTCTTATGTCTAAGTACCAATCTATATCCTTTTAAAAGTGGAATTATAAAATCCTTCAAAAATGGATTTCAATTCATTATTTGACATTTGACTCACAGTTCATTTCTCGGTCGGTCGATTTCACATGCACTAGGAAATTGTCAGTATACATACTATCAACTATGTTGTATGAGCCATAGTAGGAATGGCGTCTTTTTCTGCTCTGTTCTTGAAGACTTGGACTTACTAACACTACGTGTGGGTAGGGAACTTACTTGTTTAATGAATCTCAACTGTTATTGTACGTCTTACATCTCCCACGGAACAGTCAGACTCAGAGCCAGGCCAGAGTGTTGTGATATACATCCTGGGGTATAGACGCTCACGGGGTCGCACTTATAATGTATTTGTCCCGTCGATAATTGTCGTTCATCGAGTTTTATGACACCATATGCATTTTATTTACATTTTGAACTTCTTAGTTTTCTGTAAACAATTGTAGTTATGATTCTCAAGAATCCCAATGCGCTTTATTCTGTGGATGGTGAGACAAGTTTAATTGTATGTTACGGCACCTTACTATCACACATGGCACATGCTGGAATGAAAATGACTATGTATAGGACGCTGTCCTTGTGTCTCTTCATTATACTGTTCAACTCGTATTAAATTTATCGATTCAGGAGATTGTAGTATATTAATACACGGGACAGACTTCTGAGATAGTTGAGAGTGAGGTATTAGCACTGCTTTAATTATTACCATTTTCAGTATTTAATATTATTTAATACACACTCACTTGAAGGCTGACTTTGGTTTTCGGCACTGTCAATTGTTCTGCACACGCAGGTAGTGGATGAAGTCGATACACTTCTACTGTGTACTGTGTACTATGCTGCCACCGTCTTTCTTTTATTATTGATAGTTATCCTGTTTGATATTTACCAGGAAAAAATATTTGTGCGTGTGCCCAAGTCAATATCCTTGAGTTTGAATTAGAACTTCACTCTCGCTCACAAAGTGACCAAGTACTCAAGCATTAGTTGCTCATGGTGAAGTTAAAGTTACTTACCTATAGTGGTTCATAACACGTATAGGTATTTGAGGGGTAATGAAATATTAAAAATATAACATTTCTGTGAAGGCACGAGCACAGGTTATACAGTACGACAGCAGGTACTCCTGATAAAAAGAATAACTGGAAATCCAGATTTATACACACATGAATCCATCCACAATTCCAGCCAGTACAGTGAAGGTGTCGTCCAGGGATTCCATTACAAATCACAATTCCACAATTGGAAATGGATATGGGAAATAAATTTGGACTCAAGTGTGTTATGCAAATCTACTAGCAACCAAAAACTAGAAATTCTTCTCGTCGGCATGAGTCTCTTGTCACTTTTTTTTTTGCCTATTAGTAATTTGAACATTCCGCTGTGTTGTAAGTACGTATAATCCATCAAGCAAAATCTGTGTAAAGACACAAGTTTCTGGACATGTTAGAAGGGCTATTACTGATAAGGACAAGTGGGTGAGACGGACATTTTTTCTAAAAAATTTTGAAGCAAGATCACATTCCTGAACTTGAAATTGACAAATGGGAAGGATCTATTCATGTTTGTTCAAAAAGTGTAGGTTAGGAAAGAAAGTGTGCCAGGATGAAGTTCCGTTGTGAGATTGAAATAAAAGTGAAATACTGAGGCTCCATAATCAACCTTTTGCCTATTTCAATCTTCGGTCAGATTGCATAGCCGCAGGTGAGGGAGGAAAGTCGCCTTCGT
Organism: Dicyrtoma fusca; assembly: GCA_034695205.1. NCBI lineage: Eukaryota > Metazoa > Arthropoda > Collembola > Symphypleona > Dicyrtomidae > Dicyrtoma > Dicyrtoma fusca. The sequence continues at coordinate 47,692 of JAQFZC010000424.1, forward strand.
CGTGTCTACGACCAAATGTAAGCGCCATTACAAACCCATACAGATCTACATAGTAACAGATGATGCGGAATTCCTTAAAGTTTAAGGGCAGCATGGGATCATCATGTTTAATTTGGAATTGTTTGTATTTTGGCTGATAGAGGAAGGATTTTGGGAGAGAAGATGAATGGGGAAGTTTTGTGATAGGTTAGTTTGAAAATAGAAGTGCATCGTGAAAATATTGCCAGGTTCCAGTTGTATGGGAAACACCCAACTAGAGCCAGAGAGCACAACAGAAGTAGAAGGAGAGACAGAAAGAGAGAGAGAACGACAAGAAGAAGGGGAAAAGTATATAAAAAGTCTAAGGAATGGGTGACTGCGTGTGTCTCAGTCTGAATGCAGTAAAATAGTATTCTTTTGGCTGTTTGTATTTTTACTCGTGACGATTAAAATATTTTGGCGAGAGTAAGAAATTTTTTGGCTTGTTATTTCCTCATATGTGACGTTTCCCGGTTTATTCTCAAATCAAGTTCATTGAGATTTCCCTCAACTGCCCCATCGACCTTTATTGATATTGGCACAGGGCTTCAGAGCAAGAGAGAGAGAGAGAGAGAGAGAGTGAAATAAGCAGTCCCAGCCCCAATGCCGACTCCAGTACTCACGCGGGTCGTGTGTAGTATTAGTGCGTGTAATATGTATCAGTTTATAGTGGTATTGTGTGTCATTGAAAAAGTCAGACCTGAATTGTATCCATTCTACGCCCCTCCAAGTCTTGTACATACGCACAATACACACAAAAACATACACACACACACATACTACAGGATGAGAAGGGAAAAAAAATACTCGAAGATCCAAGACGGCAGCATAATAAGTATGAGTGAGGGAGAAGGTAGGTTGTAGGTATATACTTAAGTTGAGATGAAAAGGCTCAAGAAATCGTACGAAGAAAAAAGCACGTGTTCACGTTGGCAAGAAACCACATGCCGCTCCTTTGGTTTGGTCAGCATTGCCAGCAAAGTTCAGTAAAAGCATCTTAGTATTGCGTAGGGTCAGGAAGCTGATCCAGTTCTGATGCCAATATCATTCCATCACAAGCTATATATTGTCATCATATATCTATCTAGCCGAGCTACGTCTTTGGCTTTGCATTCTTGAGAACACAAGTTGTGGCTGATGATGATGCGAGGGTTAAGATGTGATGGTGTGCTGTGGTGTGTTTCCCTTCAGTCTAAAGAGACGCACACTCACACAAAAAAAAACAAAAACAACAAAATTGGCCGTATCCCTCAAAAAGGAACGTGGCTTCCAGAAAACCAATTTTTACGTCTGATCTGTATTTATTTACAAACTTATATTTACCACACTCACCCTCTTTCAGGCGTAAGTACTATGCACTGTACACATGTGGATGCAAATTGTGTTTAGCAAATTAATTAACTAGACTGGTGGACTATACATATAGTCTTCAGTTCGAAAAATGAGAAATCAAAAATTCATAGTTTTAAAGATGTTTATTGCCCTTTACCATTTGCGTGCGTTTCTTACCTGAATGCATAATTAATATAATGGTCGTAACTCGGAGGAAAATCGAAGGGTAGGAACAAATAATATTAAAAAAAAAGAAACAAAACTAGAGTTGTGTTGAAGGGGAAAAGCTCCGTCCGTCCTCACGATGCCCATCACCCATCTTTGGTTTTTATGACTTTTGCTTGCGGTCAAACCTCATGCTTGAATTACATTTATGATCCTAAGTAATAAGATTATTCCTCGTCCCGACGTATACATGGCTAACTGCAGATTGTCACGGTATATATAATAGTACTGCGTTGTAGGTGTTTTTGTGTGGACTGCTGAATTTGAATTTAGAATTAACTGTGTGTACCTTCTCTTTTTTTTATAATATGCATATAAACAACTCCTTTTTCCCCCCTTTTTTCTTTATTAGGACGGAGTGAGTTGATCTCAACGGCACCCAGCACCACTTGTACGTATAGCCTGGAGTTCCGTCTGAATACTTTGCTACTGTGGAGGCCTCAGCCATCAGTCTACTGCCAATGGGTTTGGTAAGTTATGAACATTTCATTTTTTTCCCCTTTAGCTCCTAAATGCTCGTACCTGCACTTTCTGTCTTATGTACCTACATGCCTACATAGAAACGTAACTTAATTTATTCACTCGCTGGGAACATCTAGAGCCTCTCAATTCTCTACAGCGACAAATATGTTAGATGTATGCATGCATAAAGTTAAATTCATGTAAAAGCATCCAAAAGAACAATCTAGCGACAAGTTTTTGCTATGAATATTGTAAACATAATATAGTATGCCTATATATATCTACTATATCCCTTTTTAAAAGGAGGAATTCATACTTGGAGATTATGGAAACTAGACACTACAGTTTCAATGGTTTTCTTGCCTTTTATTCATACATTTTAAATTAAGGAAATTATTGTAGGCGGATAGCTCCCTTCGTCACTGTTGTTCTTTCAGTCAAGCTAACAATAAGTAAGTAAGGCGTAAGGTGGAGGAGCCAAGGAATTCCTTGTAAAACAAAAACAACCAGTAGCCTCACTATCATGTTACAAACTAAATGTTACTTGTCAAGATTTCCAAGGAAGATACTCAAAAAAAAACTCTATAATGTTATTCCCATTATTTTATTCGGAATAGCACTAAACCAAGGTTCCAATAAATTAAAATATTGATTCTTCTGTATTTATTTTAAATCTGGTTTCATCTGCGGATTTTATTTGGTTTGTCTCTGAAATTATTACGCAGTTTTCTATGTAAATTCATTAGTTATGAATGACATAGTGTATAATCCAGTGTAATTGCTCGCATGTATAAAAATATGACACACATGTACGTAGTAGTACAAGATGTGTTTTTTGTGTGTCAGATTTAGAACGGAGGAACATGGAATGAAATGAAATGAAAATGTACACATGTTTTCCCCCCACATACATACCATTAAAGATGAAATCTAAAGCGCGGGTCTACAGGCAGCATTCAAGATAAAAATCAAAGCTAAATTTGACACGTTTCCTCAGCTCATGCTGACTCCCCATTGAAATGAAAGTGTACCTACTTTTTCAACATCCATGTATCCAAGGGTATAGGCTCTATAGTCCATGCACATATACCTACATATAACAGAGTGTTCCATAGAGACCGACTTGGAGACACGATGTATACATATAAAAACTGCTAACTGCTCCCTGCACCACTACCACTACCACTAGTACTAATACTGATAATGGTGAGCATAGGAGAAGAGGTTCTTAATGGGGGTACGTGAAGTACAGTAAAGTAGCGAAGGATTTCTATCTTTGTAGAGTTTGTCAGGGTTTTGAGTTGAGAGAGTTTGAGAGGAACGACAGAGAGAGAGAGAGAGAGAGAGTACGAGTATGTCGAGTATGTCCTTCCTGTCCCAGACGAAAGGGCAAAACATATTTATAGGTACAAGTTGTCACTGGTTCGCTCCTTCCTTCGTTCATTCGTTCCTTCGTGCCACGGTTCGGTAGAAGGCTTGGGTTCGGAGTTTGCGAATTACGTAGATAGCCGGTGAATTTTATATTTGGTTTGTCGTTTGCAGAAAGAAAGACATGGGATAGAGAGGTGTATGGGATTCCATGGGATGGGTTGGGATGGGATGGGATGCTATGGCAAGGCAAGGGAGGCTACGATACGATAGAGATAAAGATAACGATAAAATATTTGTTATATCATACAGTTTACGAAATGAGAGTGAGTAATGTTTTTGTAGCTTCATCTCTCCCTCTCTCTATCTCTCTCATGTAAATGCATTAAAATCGACGGTAGTGTACATCACATTACTCGACTCAAGTCACCAGGACCAGGCAGAAATATATGTACAGTCCAACACTACTTCACCAAACGACCTGTACCACCATCCTGCTAAATGATACAGATATTCCCATTTAAATTCGGATATTTTTGAGACATTTCTTTTTAGATTTAAAGCTCCCTCTCTCTCTCTTTTTTTCTCTCTCTCTGCTGTCTAACTCATTACTATTACTTTGATAGATTTTATTCCAGTGTAAGCAAATGTACGTATACGAGTATTGTATCGAGCACTTTCGTGAATGAAACGATGTAAAGTGGAGCTGAAGGTAAAACTAAAGTGAGGGATCAACATTATTTGAAAAACGTGGAACTTCTTCTTACCATTTTAAATTCACTTTCGATAATTGGCTATGAGGCTTGCTATTGCCTCACAAATGTGTGTGTGTGTGATTCTCACGTAGGAAGATCCGTACCTATTTTTATTATTAATCACTGCTGTCT
>JAQFZC010000425.1:0-51967 GCA_034695205.1 Dicyrtoma fusca
TTTACTAGTTTTGACTGTTTTGAAATGTATTATTTACTAGTTTTGTCACATAATGATATTTTCCATTATAAGGACTTGGGACACATTTGCAACTATAAGCATACACTGGACTTGGGACAAATTGCATTTACACAGTCGATATATGTATACCTACTAGTATGTATGTATAGGACCTGTGCCTGTTCGCTAATAGAAGTTCCGAAACTGACTGACTTGAGCTCTAAAAACTGAAAGAAAGACAAATTGCCCAAGCGTCCCTGTACACCCAACTAACTCACGCATGAAAGTTAAATGATTATGCTTCCAGACATACGATTATCCTACACCAACAACGCCACTTAAATACATCTCACCCCATAAACAGTCATCCTTCAACACCTTCAGCTCCAATAGCGCAGTCTCCTGATTGACTTTAAAACCCTCAGTGAGTGTGTGTGTTTCCGTGTAAGCCTCCAGCCACGAAGCAATAAATGGAGGGTTTGACAGTCGAATTATATTACGTGCTATGTTAATTCCGTCGACAACAGTATTTTGTTGCATAAAACATCTCTCCTTTGAGTTACTTAAGTGTGTACCTGAAGGTTATATTTATGATGTAGATACATGTTATATGTTATATACCTACATGTAACACAGGAGTAAAAAGCTGGCTCTTTTCTATAATAATTCCTTTAAGTCGTACTGACAGGTCAGTAGTAAAAATTTTGATTATCCACAGACATAATAATAATATGTTCTGGTCTCCCTCTCACCTACTAAATTCACACTTGGCAAGCTGACCAACAATCGTGTATCTAAATATGCCGTACATTGTAAGTACATGGTGAAGAATTTCATTCATGGGAGTTTCTAAAAATAAAGCTGCTCTTCTTGTGGCTCTTAATTCATTCATAATCACTCTAAAACTCGTAAGTTTGTCTGGGGTGTTACAGAGTCTTTAGATCCACGATTTATGTTACCTGTTCTCCTATTCTCTGTTCCGTGTGTTGCGTCCACCACAGTCAAACTTCCAATCTCATGGCAATCAAAAGCTGTCATCCAGTAAGCATAATTTATCATCGTTACTCGAGTAAGTACATACGTACATGCATCCTTCCTGCAGACTCATCACAAAGGATTAGTAAAATGCAAAAATAATGAGATGAGGACTCACCACTGCAATTAAGGAATTAATTGTCCTTTTTAGTTTAGAAAATATTTGTAAAGAAGGTTAGCCTTAGCAAATCAAAAAGCCTTCAGAGGCTCAGAGCAGCCCATAGCGCTGAGTTCTGAGGCTGTAACCACTTATTTTCTATTAAGTACACATAGATTTAAAGGATGCACATTATTTAACCAGTCGTACTTGTTATGCCATGCTCTCATCCTCCCTGTCAAGTAAATTGGTTGGAAGAAGAGTCATAAAATCTTAATCATATACTTAGTTCAATTGATTCCTTGAGCTGTACTTTGGAAGGATCTTAAGGATGAGTATCCGGCAGGCCCAATGTTATTTCCCTCATGCATACAGTGATACAGTCAATTTATTATTATTTTTTTTTTTTTGCTTAATTTTGTGTTTTATACTTTACAATTTGCATAAACTACAGTCAGGATTTTCGTATGTGAATAATTGTACTGATATTTATGACAACTTATTCATATTTACAGTCGGCATTCCACATGAATTCGAAAAAGATAACGTTGTGGACTTTGTGAGTGAGAACAGCTTCGATTTGCCTATGTACATATGATTATGTGTATCTAGTCCTAATTAAGTGAGCCGTACATATTATTATATGGGTTTTTGGACTTTAATAATACAGATGAAGAAGACGTCCTCCCAGCCCGTTGTTAAAGTAGACTTAAAAAATGTTAAATATTTACATTACTACTCCACTCTCCTGTCTCGGATTACATTCTACTGGCTCACATCCCTACTCTGGTGGGGCTATCGGCATCCCATGGAAGAAGAGGATTTGGGTGAATTGCCTCCAGAAGAGAGCACAACCCATCAGTTCAACAGATTTAATGAAATCTACCAAAAAGAAAGAGTAAGTTATTAATTTCGTGCACAATTTAGCAATAGTTGTTATTAGATACTTTTCTACTCTTTAACTTGGATTTCCCTATTATTGCATTCCACAATTATTGTAATTGAGCATTAAAGCGCCGCTAATCGTGAGGGAAGCAGTCATAATTTTAATTTTAGGAATCTCACGATTATTACCTATCAACGTATCAAGCGGAATTAATTAGTATGCACACAACACATTAAACGACCCTTTAAAATTTGCTCCCTATAATTAGATATAACTTATTATACATGCCAATGCAACTTTGTTTCTCATTATAAAGGGAATATCCTATTTGCTTCTGTTCGTGGCTTGTATGTATGATTACACTCATATTTAATTTCTCCTTGTATATGTATGTATGTACCTTCTTCCACTCACGAGCTGCCTCATAAAACCTTGTTGTAGTTGTGAGTTGTTACTATGTAATTAAATTGTTCAGAAAAAAAATAATTGAATAATATCAAGAGAAGTAGTTGAGGTTGTAAAATAACAGGCTTCCGAATATATTTTAAATTATCCAGTCATAATCCGTTGAGGTTTTTTTTAGCGTCATTTTATTACGATGAGCTTTGATTTTAATAGGTTTTAGGTTCGGAGTACTACTATATGTATACAAATGGATGCATACTATGTACGGTAATGACTGGGGACGTGGGGACTGCATTCGTCAAGTGTAATTTACAATCATGTTCTTTGTTCGTTGATTATAGAAAAAGTCGACGGCTGATGGTCAAGCGTTCAGTTTGTGGAAATGCATGTTCAACACCATCATGGGCACATTTATTATGAGTGGTTTTTTTCGTCTGGCTGCGGATTGTTCCGGACTCATAGCTCCACTTGGAATCAAAGTCATCGTGGACTATGTTGGACGGAGTATTAATAGTACAAATTCATCTCTCCCCCATGAGCCACCCCAAGAAGAAGAAGAGCCTCTACAGTACTTAACAATTTCTCAGCTTATTTCCAACGGTTATGTCATGGCTGTCATTATCTTACTCTCTTCAATGCTTCAGAGTACTTTTTCTCAGTGTTCTACATTTTTGGCCAATGCCGAAGGGATTCACATCAAAATTGCTCTACAGGTAAGCCCCGTCCTTTTCAGTCAGCTTGATCACTTCATGAGATGAGATCTGGAATCTGGAAGAACCCACTTAGCCCGCTAACTAGTCCGTAGTCTGTAGTCTGTAGTACATAGTACGACAGAATTGAGTTATTAATCCGGCTCATCTTGAACGTGCACTAAAGTACAGGCTCAAAATTTTTATGAGATAAATAATTTTGGGCGGAGCTGAATTACATAATCAAGAGCTTGCAATGCACATACAATTATTATGCATGATTGTACCTATGTAATAATAATGCTTTTAATAAATGGCAAGGGGTGAGGTACTTAAACTGAAAGAAGAAAAAAAAGCAAAATGAGTTTTACTTTTTACTCGTGTGTATGTGTGTCCATGGCGTTGGCTCATCCTTTTGTCAGCATTATTTGAGCACCAAGATATGTTACATTGTTTGTGAGACATGCAAGAAGAAGACTAGATTGTAAAGATTGACCGACAAATGATAATAAGCAATTATTATTATTTGAGTGGAAGTGATTGTTGAGTTAGTTTGGATGGACATGGAACCTGTTGACTGTATTTGTATCCAACTAGGCATTGATTTACAAGAAGTCCTTGACCCTTGGCATCACAAAGAGCTCTCAGACTGAGCAGCAAAGTTCAAATTCCTCCGACGTGGATGACAGCAGTCAAGGGGAAGTGGAGGCCGCCACGAAGGAAACGGACGATGACAAGTTGGATAGTCGAAGTGGCTCTTCCCCCGGTTTCGACTACGGATCCATTTCAAATCTCATGTCCGAAGACACCAGCAACATCATGAATTTCTTTTGGAATGCTCATTTCATTTGGGCTATCCCTCTTAAGGTAACAGAGCAATAACAATCACAACTTCACAACTCGGCCCTTTTCATTACCCCATCACTGCTCTATATTTTATGAACAGGCTCGTCCGATTCACATGCATAGTTGGTAGGTATGCGAGCCGTCCATCATTGACAGCCTGACAGTTGGAGCAATATTTATATTACACTTAAAACTTAAAGACAAGCACTAGGCAGAGTGTGTGTACCTAGTAATTATTATTATTATTCTTCCGTCTCCCTTCATTTTTAAGTTCAGCTAAAGGCCATTAAGCATTGCGTTGGATTGGAGTCAGTCAGTCAGACACATTCAACATTTTGCAGACCCCACTCCTCACTCTAGTCAGTCCAGGGCCAGAGTGTCAATCCGCTTACTCACGCCCTTACTTTTATTTAGTGACTTTGTAAATTTCATTTTTTTTTTATTTCATTTCAATTGGAACTTGCTCGCTGTCTTCTCCGTCCGTGTTGGTAGTTGCCAGAGGGCAGGTGGCCGAAAAATGAGAATAGAAATACCAGATAGGTACCTTTCGTGCCCCTCTGTCTTGGGAATTATTGATTATGCAGAGAGTACATATTGAAGAATAGAAATTCGCACTGTCATATAATTAAATGTACTCATCTCATCGTCCGTTCCAGGCGGTAAGAATTACCTGCAGGGAAAAATCCAAGTGGAAATAATAGAATATTGAGATTACGCGACGTTGTATGTAGTATCTCTCAACAGAACTTTTTTAAACAAAAAAAATCAAAATGACAATAGCAGGAGCAATATAAAAGTCAAATGATACAATGTGTGGAATGTATGATGTACATTATATAAAATTTATCGTAACACTGATGACTCTAATGAAAATTCTGATTCAACAGCTGACAATACTAATGGTTCTATTGTACCTGCAACTCGGCTACAGCGCCCTGATCGGAGCAATTATTTGCATTGTCCTCATGATTCCTCTCCAGTACATCATCATCGAGAAGTACATGAGATCAAATTCCAAGGAATACATGGTAGGTACATTCATGACTTTCTTTCTTTCTTACCCTTAATAATTCTGATCTGACAAACGTCAAATAGATTTTCCGCTTTGCTTTTTTTTTGTTTTTCATCTCGTCCACTGTAATTAGTTATTTACAATCTGCCTTGTCAAACATGGAACTCCCAGACGTTTTTTTTATTATGAAGAATTGGTATACAGCATGAATAACTTAATATTCGTAACAGTGATTTACAGAGCTAATGAAATTCAATTTAATAAATCAATTGAAGCAGGCTACTAAGAATAATGCTAATAGTGGCGCGTAGAGTGGTGAATTCTTCGAGCATTAATAGGTTCAGAGGTGAGTTATAGTTGGGAGCAGATTCAGAGATAGTTATCGTCTTCCATCGTCCTACATTAATTGCTCAAATGTTGGGGCTTGAGAAAAAAATGAATGGAAGTATTAGAAGATGTTTGGGCGGAATCCCAAGTACCTAGTGTAGAATCCAAGTGTCGATTCTATTCTGTAAGAACTGTATGCATACTACCTGCCCGTTTACTATACAGATACACTCGATTTCGTTTTCTGTGGTTCAGTTTCAGTTGATCTTCCGTCGTTGAGCCTCTCTGGAACTTAGCACTTCAGTGATATTGGCATTTGGCATGTCAGTGCTGTTGTAGGCACTATAGCCTTTGCAATGCACTAATTCACCCCACTAATCCCACATTCAAATTCATTGGGCTTGTGCATGATTGCAGTTCATAGTTCGTACCAGTAGCTCTTGTTCTACTACTCTACTACAGATAACTATATGGTCTCCTCCTTCATGATCCTTCATTTATTTAAATTTCATCAAACGTAGGTCGCTAGAAATACTCTTATTAGACGCCTACCGACAATAAATTGAGACTAATCATAGGCACAGACTGTAGACCTTGAGAGCAACATACAACATTAGCATTTATACAACCAGGAAAAATGTAAGCTCAGTTTTAGGTATTGTAGTTTGAACGATGGGTTGTTTGGGATTTGATAATGGACAATTTGCGGAGTTTCTATGAAGCATTTGTACTAACATGTAAGCTATGAGGAAAAACCAGTAAAAGGAAAGATACTGTGTAAAGGACCTGTACTTTATAGGTTTGCATTTGAAGTACCAGGTTATAGTCAATTATGGAGACTGGAGATTCGTTGCTTTACTAATAGAAGCTTATTAGAATTAGAACTATGTACAAGTTTGTAGCAGTAGCAATGCCTTTGATTTTTCTTGGCTAAAACTGGTCTGATGATGCTAGTTTGCTAGTTATTCTAAAATCACAAACTCAGTAGGGGTCGTCCATATATTGCGACCACAGATTTTTAATCCCGTCCCCCTCCCTGAAATGATGGCTGTTTTAACTTTTAAGATTACGTAATTGGAACAGGAAGCATTCAGCCTGATGAAATCTCTGTTCGTTTTATATTTTTACTGCTGTGTCGTCACCTCTTAATATTCGATAGTAATTAGGCGGAGTAGGGAATACAATAATTAAAAAATTATTAAAATGAGTAAGGTTCTCTCAACTGAGAAACATGTAATTTGAAAACTTTAATGCTTTTTTGTGTAGCCTTCTTTACATCGATTAAAAAACTTTACATACCTGCCTATATACATATATGTAGTATGCAAGAGTAAACAATTAAACCGAATTCGCACTTCACGATCAATTTTCCGGTGAATCCCGTCTATTTTGGCAGGACAATTTGTTCCACTAGGGCATTTTCAAGGGATTTTGTCCAAGGATATTTTTGCGGATACCGAATAGATGTATACCTATACTACATAATATGTGGATATGACTTAATTTTGGGTCCATCAAGGAGGCTAAGCTTGGAATAAATTGTGAAACTTATAGATACTTAAACTTAATGGAAATGCTAAAACTGTTACGTCAATTGTTACTAGTTTGAAACGAAAGAAGGAGAGAGAAATCCTTTTTAATAATTGCTGCATTGATTTAATTACTGCGAGTGTTCACTGTATGAATTGTCATAGAAAAGACAATTCATTATGAACAGTGAATTACTTAGTTTCGCCATTAACGTAAATAGGTAGGTACTTTGAATTGCTAAACCCTGTAGGCGTCCATTTATAAATGTATGTAGGTACATGTACATTCTCTCTCACAACGTTGTTTAACTACCAAATAGGGTTTAATAGGCAAAATACTTAAAACGTTACATGCGTGGCCTGTGCATAAATACATATTATATTATCAGGTGATTATATTTTTTAAATAAATTGAGATAATACAATCAAGGGAAAGTAATACAGATCAACTCAGTCGACCCTTAATTGGAGGTAAATCTGTAAGTATACCTACTACAGCAATAATATACATATACTGTATCTGGTATGCATGGATTTACTGATTGTGAGTACAGCTTGAGAGAAAGATTAACAAAACAAAGTCATCCCTGTCCTCCAACGATAGGATAGCCCAACAGACTCAGTAGTTGAATCAGATTTTTTTTAATAACGCATATTTTGTAATGCAGATCGATGCAAACGCTATTTGAGACGGTCGCCATGATTTGCGCAAAGTAATTAGTCATAAAATACCGAGCAAGCTGATTAAGTTACAATATGTATGGCTAGTAGGATTCTATTTAATTCTAAATAAAAAGCCCTTAATGTCGTTATATCATTGAAATGTGATCAGGAACGATGCGATGAACGATTACGGACAATGAGTGAAGTTCTTCAAGGGATGAAATTACTGAAACTACAAGGATGGGAATTGATCTTCAGTCAACAAGTTTTCTCGATTCGGAAAAGGGAACTGAAAACATTGGATAGAGACATGCTGTACGGGTCTATTATGAGTGAGTTGGCGTTTGAATACTAAATGGCTTCTTACTTCTTATAGATAACCTATTCGTGTAGTCATCTCTCCTACATAGTATCGCACTCTCAATCGCACACACCATACTAAGTCCGACACCAGATCCATTTTTCACCCTTTGAACGTTCCACGCTCGCTCATGGGGGATGCTCATTTAATTGTTGCATGGACGCCATGCTGTCACAGACGGACAGCTTCCTATAATTATACATGCATAATGTCTGCCCGACAGCCTTTTATTCCGCTGTCATCGATCCTTATCTGTACATCATTGTAATATGTTATTACTTGCAGCCCTCGTTAGCTATCCGTATGTCAATTACACGCTTTTTGCCATTTTATGTCGCATGAATATCATTCAAATGGATTAAAAAAGTGGTGCAGAATGCACTACTGGGGGTATTTTATTATTACTCTGCTTTTTATTTGGCGTAGATCATTACAATACAATTCTATTTTCGAAGCATTACTATACGTATTCTTGCTGCCGTAAAAAAAATTGGATCAAGATAGTGTGTGTGGGTACATGAGGCTTACAAGACTTGACTGCAAGGGGCGTAGATACGTGACTGTTGTCCACCATAATAGAGTGCATTGTTACGTAGGTTATCTACATAGTGCATAAGTCGTAAGAGATGTTCTGTTATTAATCTTTTCCCTAGTGTTCTTGACGCATATGTCGTCAGTGGTGGTAACGTTGGTTACTTTTGGATTGTACCCGTACATTGAAGCGGAACGATTGGAGCCTTCAAAGGTGTTTGCAGGTCTGGCTTTATTCAACCAGTTGACCGTCCTTCTATTCGTCTTCCCAAATACCGTTCCAGTGGTTATCTACGCTTTGGTAAGGATAAGGAGCTCGAGAAAAAAAAAGCCTTATATGTTACAGATTTAGTTGTAATGCACATACAGAGAAATTGAAGATGTTCCACTAGAGATATTCCTTTGGAAATTCCTTGCACGTGAGCATCATTGGAAATTGCTGCGTAGCTTCTGTTTTTGTAAAACTCAAATCAAAATGATATTACAAGAGGCCGTACAAATAAAAAATTAAATAATGGGTTTGGCAAAAACTTTTTGTGCTTTAAAAGGAATCCGTGAGGAGAGTTCGAGAATTTTTACTACTTCCCGAAGCAACACCCATCCAGCAGCTGAATGCCGTCGTGAGGAGGCATCTCGAAAATGTGGATAAAAAGCCGGACCAAGAAGTGGATACATCAATAGATCCTTTGATAAAGGGGTCGCGAATAAAACCACGTGATCTGAATGCGAGTAGTGACTCAGTATTCCAGTCATTGGAGAACATTGTGGAAGATGAGGAGAATGAGGACGAGTCAAATAGCGTGGGTGAAGTGGAGGAGACTGATGGTGAAGTAACTGACTCGGAGACTACAGTTCACATTCGAAGCGGTGATTTCAGCTGGGATGAAGATCGACATGATCATGGTTTAACGGAAATCTCCCTAAAAATTCCTCGTGGAAAGTTGACAGTTATCGTGGGAACGATTGGAAGTGGGAAATCCTCCCTTATCTTTGCACTATTGGGTGAGATGAGACGCGTCAGAGGAGACATTCTATGGGCGAGGTGAGGGTTCCAATGTCTTTCTTGAAAACAATTTCATTTTTATTCTGCTGAGAGTCATAATAGACGAGGCATGAGTGCCATACATGGTCGTGTTCACACTACTTTATGGCCCAACGTGTGTATGAATTGTCTAATTTCAACACAACGACAACCTCGAGATGAGATGAAACCCCCAAAAAATCATCATAATAATACATTGTAATGGTTGACCGTCTTTCTCTCAATATAACACATCTACTCAGGCATCTGAGATGTGTGTGTGTGTGTGTGTGTGTGTGTGCAGTCGACTCCCAGCCATCACTTTTTTATGTAAATGATGACATTCTCCCCTGAACACCCGAGGAGCTTCACAAAAGAGGGACGTTGTGAGGGAAAACTATATGATTTGCATAAGTAGGAATGTTATTGCTACTTAATCGTAATTTATTGTATAGTGGCACGACTATTGCCTATGCGGGTCAGAAACCATGGATGCTGAACGCTTCAGTGAGAGAAAATATCACATTTGGAAAGCAGTACAAACCACGGAGGTATCTCAAGGCAGTGGAGGCCTGTGCACTTCAAGAGGATATCAATATCCTACCTGAAAAAGATGCCACTGAGATCGGTGAAAAGGGAATCAATTTATCCGGCGGACAAAAACAGCGGATTGCCATTGCAAGAGCCATCTATTCCGACGCAAAAGTTGTCATTCTAGTATGCCAAATCTAAATCCAATTTTCTTAGAGCCATGCCATGGTCAACTAGTTTTCCTATTCAAAATTTATATTGCTTCTTCTACTCCGTAGTCAATAGATGTAATAGTTCCCTTTCATCTCTCCATTTCATTCCCACAATGTGTTGAGGAGGTGCTCCTTCAAAATTGTAAACTTTAATGTGTACCTAACTTCTTTGTTCACACGTTTCCTTTTAATTTAATGCAACCGCAACTACTATATACTTGTTCTTTGCATGATTTGTCTATTTTTTTTAAAGGATGATCCTCTTTCAGCGCTTGACGTTGACGTTGCTCATCATGTTTTTGACACAGGGATTCGGAAATTTCTCCTCCGATCCAAGCGTACTGTTGTATTGGTTACACATCATCTACCTGTTCTACATCACGCCCACCATGTATGAAATCTTTTGTCACGGTTCACGGTTACGCTTATTTTTCCATTTTTCTAAATTATCCTCCTTTTCCGAGAAGGATTTTTTATCTTCCGCGTCATTGCACCGCTGCCACCACTAAGCACTAAACTCTAAGTACAGATATCTTTAGTACCTAAGTAGGTAATTATATCCATAGAGCGTCTCGTACTCTTGAGTTCCAGAGCAATCGGATCTGCTTGAAACAAAAAACACCGCAGACTTAAGTAGATATATAAAGCAAAGTGTATTATGTATGCATATGCATAAACCGGATCTTCCATTGAAACATCGTTGTTCAGTGTTTTAAACGTGATAATTTTTGACTACTTAAAGCCTCAGCGTAAGTATCACTGAATGCAATATACAAACCGGTTAACCTTAAGCTTGGCTAAATGGTGCTTTCAATATCCCTTTCTAATACTCAACAACAATTTAAGTAATAGGATGGCTGCTGTTTGAGCAATCAATAGTATACAAGGAGGATTTTTACAAAAGTTGTATGTTTTCACTTACATGCTCCTTTCAATTAAAACTTTTTTTTAAGCGTAGTACGTCTTGCACAATTAATATGTAGCATTTATGCGTCAGATGCGATCCTGTTCTCATCGTCAATTCAAAAATTGAATTAACAATCCACTTAAGTTCTCATTATTTAGTCAAGATTCAGGATCCAGCAAACGATGCTCTCTAGTTCAATTGCGCGATTGGATTAAAATCTCTTGTAACCATTATGCTGAATAGATAATTTGATCAACTAAACAGACTTCACTGTATAAGTATACTTTGACCAGATTGACGTTTTCAAATAATGTTTATTGTTTCTTTGCCATATTTTTAATTTGACTATGTACCATATTATACGTAGTTGCTTCAGCAGAGTTTTCGCACTATTTATTCTAGCCCTTACTTTGGGATTGGGAAAGTACGCAAAATATTTTCAACGAGCTAAGCAAAGATATCGAAATCAGTGCTACATTATATGGTTTATGACTGACTTTTCGTTCCCGTTGCCCTGCGCTCATTTCGCACTCACTAGTCAGGAAGAAGTCCACTGCACTGGGTGGAATTGAATTACTTTACCATACCATTAAAGGTTTTAAAGGCTCTAGCCGACGAAAACTGTTTAATGGGTTGTAATTTCAATCAAACAATCAGGTGGCAACTGGAAACTAGATGCAAACTCATTCATCCATGGACCGTCACGTTTTTTTCCACATACTTTGTACTTGACAGCATGTAATTATTGAAAAAGTTACACGGGTGTGGTATTTTTGATAAACCATGTAGATTGTCTCAATGGAGAAAGGACGCATTAGAATACAGGGCACTCTAGCAGATATCAAGATACAAGATCCTATACTCCATGCGGAATGGACAGACATCATGACGAAAAAAGAAGCCGAGATTCAGAAGCAACAGGAGACGAAAACTGCCAAAGAGCGATGGTCTCTGCTCAAGCTTGTATCAAAAATTGGCCTTCAATTTAAGCATAGAAATTCCGATGCCGGGAGCTGGAAAGTTAATGATGACGTAAGTTGAACTTTTAATAGTCACGGAAGGATTTTTCTTGTACCATTCCCTCTTTTTTGTCTTCGTGGATCCTTAATTCTCAAAAGTTGGTTAAAGTGTTATTGCTAATTTGGATTTTGAACACTTTGATCAGTGTTATTGCTTATTGCTTCCATCTTCCATGCTACTGCCATTCATTTCCATGTGTCTATTTCATATTTCAAAAACATTTCTTCGTAATATAGTCTTCGTGTTTACATCTGTCGTTTGCGGTGCGGTCGTGTAATACACGAAAATACTTAAATTTGATAGCTTGTGTGTACCTAATGTACTCTACGAAACTCACATGGAAACTACAAACGTTCATTCATAAATCTTTGTTTCTCGAAGCATTTCATTATCATTATTGCGCTCATGGTGGGCTTAAAGTTTATGATTAGACATTATTAGCTGAGGAGTTGAGTATCCACTCAACCGTCGGATCTTAATATCCTTGCAGTGAGTCAGTAATATTTTATTACTACTTACCTGTCCGATGAAAAGAGTGAGGGGTTTTACGAGAAGCAGACTGAGTAAGTGTGTGTAACGCCCCAGTTGGAAGTTAAAAAACTTTTCTTGCTAATAATCCATTAGCCCCACGCCAAGTTAATGCACTGTAAATAATAAGAATCTGAGAATAATGAATGGCGCTCACATTACCGCATGCTACAAACATTTACCTTCCATCAAATCAACACTTCCTGAGCTCCATACATCCTTGAAGTCATAATCTGAGGTGCGAGGATTGTTTTCGAGTACCCCATAAAATAAAAAACGTTGCTGATTAAAGTCAATGCATAATGACAACTACGTATTCTGATTGCTTTTGCAGTTTTGTGCAATTAGTTTTCACGGAACTAATTTCCTAATTACACTCCCAGTAATGGTACAGAGCGGTATAAAAGACACAATCAAACGGTCAAAAACTCAGAAACTACGAAAAGTATCCACCTACAATAATGTACCTATAATAAGCTTTTAGAATATAACAAATTAAGTTTTGTATTTTTACAGTCTAAAGCCCAATTGGAACCGTTCAGGAAGCGTAAAGGGACATTTTCGCACTACAAAAATTTGTCACACGATATTTTTGCGCCCAGTGATGAATACCATGATGAACTCATGACTCCTCTGCTGCGAAGACGTTGCGTATCAAGAAATTCCAGGGGGAGCCGGTAAAGAACAATATTTTCTTCATTCATTTTATAAATCCATCCGTAATCAGGAAAATTTGTGCATATCCAAGTCGAACATGTGTAGAATTTGAATTTAGCTTGTTAGGATGTCATCCAAAAATGTTGTAGGTAGTTTAGGAAATAATCACCATGTAATACAATGTACTTACGTGCTTGAAACAGAAGCTATCTGTTATATACACGAATGGACGAACCCTCCATTAGCTGAAGATGAACAACCATGACAAAAATAGCTTCTGTCTCTCGTACAGCACAGTGTAGCCTGTAGCATAGTAACATCCGCTCTTCACAGAATACACTCTCACTCTTTCTCTTTACAGTTAGGAGCCTTACAAATGTGACATCATACAGTTTGGTTTGGAGAAACACTATCAAAATAACTACACAAAATAATTTTCAATGTTATGAAAAATCATAAACCTTTAATTTAAAGCCTTTGAAAATTAAAAAAAAAAAGATGATTTTAGAAATTTGAAAAGATATAAATGATAATATTGATGTTTTTGAAGAAAAAAACAGAACTTAGTAAAAGGTGGTAAATATGATATACTTATAGGAACTTCATTAAGTCACAGCTGCACCAGTAACTGCAGTATTAACCAGGAGGCTCAGTACACACATTTCGCAATATTTTACAATAGATTCCAATGGTTTGGGATTATTTGAAAATGTTTGCCTTTTAATTACGTACCTAGCTACATGATAGTTATAAATCTGAATTGACCCCCTTAGAGCGTGCAATAATATATCATCTAGTATAGACGGACTGGAATTGCTGGACACAATTTCGGAATGACAAAAAGTTTGACATTTGTCAAGAGAATGATTTCTATGACGAGATATATGAAAGGCTCCAAAGATAGTGAAATGTAGGAGCATATACATAGTGTAAAGCATATTTCGAGTGTGTTCGACAAACCAGAATAGAATCGTGGAAATGGGAATTTCCGGAACAGTCGCCTCACTGCTGTACGTGGGGGGCGTAGCTCAGATGGTAGAGCGCTCGCTTAGCATGTGAGAGGTACCGGGATCGATACCCGGCGCCTCCATGGTATTTTTTTGCATCCCAACAATTAACACAACGAGAGAACCTTTCACCTTTTCGAACCTTTTCGAACCAATACAATATATAGTTTTACACCTTCTGGAAAATGTTGGTTTCTAGTATTGGCCCTTTTTGAAAGGACCAATTTCTTGTTTAGAACCTTTTTGAAAGTGTTGATTTCTAGTTTTAACCTTTTTAAAAGTGCTAATTTCTTATTTAGCACCTTTTTGAAAGTGTTGATTTCTAGTTTTGACCTTTTTAAAAGTGCTAATTTCTTGTTTAGCACCTTTTTGAAAGTGTTGATTTCTAACCTTTTTAAAAGTGCTAATTTCTTGTTTAGCACCCTTTTGAAAGTGTTGATTTCTAGTTTTAACCTTTTTGAAAATACTAATTTCTAGTTTATATAGCACCTTTTGGAAAGTGTCTACTTCTACATAGTTTGACTCCTTTTCGAAAACGTTTATTTAATATTACACCTTCTGTTGAAGTGCTAAATTTTAGTAGGTATAAACAGTAGGTAAACAACTTCATGGTTCGCTAGTTGCGAATAGGTTAAAACAACCACGATGTCTTTATATAAGTACCTAGTTTAGCTGATGCTTATGACTTTACTGTGTGCATAGACGGATTTTGCATGGTTTTTACACTAATTGTGACGATGGCATTTAAAATTTGACAGGACTTCTTCCTCATCCAACAAGCATCCTGAACTGGTCCGGATGACCTCCTTACAAAATGACACAACCACAACAAAGACCAAAAGCCCACTCTTAGTTAAAAAATTCCAAAGGTTACAGTCGCTCCCTGTGGATGATGAAGTTCAAAGGCCCCCGTCATCTCCTCCACCAATGAGAGCTCGTGCTGGAACTGGAGACTCTCACTCCGGGGCGCGTCTCAAGGAAAATATGTTCCGGAAAATGTTCCACACAAAGTATGTGATTGACTAGAGGCCACTACTGCTCAACAATCAGTTTTAGGAGTCTCTGTATAACACAGGACTGATTTTTAGGAACAGTTTAGAATGTAGATGAAAAAAATGGAAAAATGGAAGCTTTATTTTAATTTTTGCAGGAAACCCGCCTCTGTATCATCTAATTCTGAAGTTGACAGAAACTTAACGCCACATCAGAGGTTATCGTCAACTGTGTCAGGGATAAGCGAAGGAGATGAGGAAGACGAAGGTGGGTACTTGACTAACTTGACAATTTTTACTGGTGGACGTCGAAGATGTATGTACATACATAACTAGTTCCTGCTGTTAGGGGAACTTTTTATTCAAATCCGATAATTATAATTCAGTAGAGGCTTCCTTCACTGTAGATGCGGAGGAGACGATGCTGAAGACTGAGAGTAGTCGGGACGAGAGAGCGTATGGGACGATTCCCATGAGTGTGTACTTGTCCTACATTGCAGCCTGTGGAAAAGTGATAAGTTCCCTATACTTGTTGGTGTCAATTGGCTACGAAGTGATCCGAGTTTATAATACATTTTGGTTGAGTAAATGGAGTGACAGAGTTAGCCACGCGACGGAAAAGGATTACGATGACATTATGTCCTACCATTTCAACATATATGTGATCTTGAGTCTTGTGACGGTGGCCTTGTCACTCACGTGCAACCTTGTCGGGAAAGAAGCTGGAGCGAATTCAAGGGAAATCCTTCACCGCAGAATGCTCGATAGTATTGTGAGGTGTCCTATGAGATTTTTCGACAGCACTCCGACTGGACGGATAATTACAAGGTTCTCCTCCGATATGGCATTTATAGACAGGGTAAGACGCAAATCCTTCATTTACTATGGAAATAAGAACGCAGTGATAATTATAATGTAATTTTAACCCTTCCGTTCCCACCTCCATTTGGCTTGTTTAATTTGCAGAGCAGGGTTCAGTAAAAGCCACCCGATTTTAATAAAAACCATGCTAGTAGCTTAATTTACCGGTTCTAACGGCTTTCCCGGACTTATTACTGTACCTGCCAATCCTAAATTCAGCTCCAGTGTACCCGGAAATTTACTATGTAGTTTGTATTATAGACACGTTTAGCCTGCACGAAATCAATCAAACCCCTATTTTATTACATAAATATTTTAGGAATCAACACAAATTATACTCATTAAAACCGGCGGAGGGCGTCAAAATCATAAGCTTTTATATAAATTGACTGGTTGTAACAGTTTTATGCTGTAGCTACCATTAATGGCTAATCCCTTTCCCGAACCCTGATTGTTATATGTAATTTTTATTTATTACATACATTAATTATACATGCCATAAAAATTTTGAGTTTATTCTTATGTTATTTTTTTTAATTTTTCTTGCAGAAATTAAGCATTTCCATGCAACGTTTTATGCAATTTGTGTTCCTTTGTGTTTCTGCGATCGCTGTTAACGCAATTGTCAATCCGTGGGTTCTCCTTGGAGCTTTCCCCGTTATCGCCATCTACTTTTTCATTCAAAGATTCTTTCGATTTTCTTCCAGGTACAGGTTTACATTTTATAGCGCTCCATTATTTATCTGAATTTGACACCAAAGATTAAGCCAAACAGGATTTATTGCATTCGCTATAGCATATGAATGTTATGTTGGTGTACACTTTAGTATCAGTTCCTCCCTTTCCTTCCTGCTGTAAATTTTGTATTTATAGAGTTGCCCTTATACTATTTATCTCTGCACTCACTTATGCGTACACTCAATAAGTCGTGGGAAACACTACGAGCATTGCTTGGCATTCTAAGCACAGCATCTATCAGATCTTGTTGATTCTTTCGGAAAACATGATGTCACTAACTTAAGTGCCCATATGCTCTGTGTCTATTCGTCCATATTTTGCACCTCTATCCCTACTGCTCTATGCTCATGCCATCATAAATAGCAGGATCACGATCACTTCAACACCCTGTGCCCCTCAGAGTCAAGTGGTATTAGAGTGGTAAGTAGTTGGACGTTATAAATGCATAAACCAGTAAAAACACATAAAAGGAGGTAGGATTGTTGCGTGATAACAGTCTTTTATTTCCATATAATTTTCGTAGATTTGCTATTTGCTTGTGCATACTTACATCCATACGCTAGGACATGTATTTATATATGTACATAGCTACGTAACTTGTAGCTGCTTTCTTTTGTTGTTGTGACTTTTGTATTCACATGTCCAAGTCTTCATGTGTGGTTTTAAAAAATCGAGAGGTAGTAATACAAATTCAGAACATGATATAAACCGCATACATCTAAATCTAAAAGCAAAATTATTTGAGGGATTTGCTGATTGCGTTATACCGAATATGTATTTATGTTTGTAATAAAATGTCACTCAATTACAGTCTTAAAATTCCGTTTACATTTTGGGCAGTTTATTGGACATACGAACTACTAGGTATTATTTAATGCAGTGCACTGTAGATGTAGACTACTTAAGGTAACGCAGTGCGCATGGGATGATTACGAAATCCCACTTCCTTATTAGTCAAATATATGCATTGTTTTAAAAAAACAGAGAAAAACACATTTTAACCAGGTCCCAGTTGTAGTTTACTATTCAATTAAGGCGAAATACAAGAAGTAGGCATGATTTATTTAGTTAGAAAGAAATCACAATAGTATTTGCATACTAGATATGTAAATCGTATATATTTTTTAGCTGTTGTTGCACTTTTTGCACTAACTTGCACACTACCACACGGCCACGGCAAAATCATATCAATCAGTCAAACTCACTTTACTCTTGTGAATGAAAACGCTTTACACTTTGCATTGCATTGCATTGTTTATAAATTAGAATATCATTATGTTACAATAAATTGTTAGGGATGGAAGTTGGAATCTTTTAACATACCAAAATACCAACATCGGCAATCTTTTTTGCGGCTAAAAGAAAGTGGAAATAGGACAGTGACGATGGATGAGTGGATGATATAGTGCGATTGATTTTTGATTATGATGGAATCAGTGCTGAGGGACACATCTAGTGATTCTAGTCATGAACGCTCCAGCTCTGGTGAATGGGGAAAGAGACAGTAGTGGTGTCGAAAGTAGTTCAAGTTGTTTCTTATTATAAGGATGACTAGAAACTTTTATTGCATAAAAATCACATAAGAGTGGTTACCATCGAAACGAGGGTGACTTCTGGTTCGTCTATGTCGTCCAGAGCCAGTAACGATTTCTCGCTTGAATGCAGTTTAGCTTTCCTTTCCAGAACTATTCTCAATGGCAAGGCAAATGGCATGCATGCTTTGTGCTGAGAGCTTTATTGGATATTGCGTATTAGCCGAAGGTGTATCCGAACCAAGAGAGCTTCAACCTCATCAAGTTTCGTTTTTATTGTATGTTATTTACAACATCCGTGCTCACTTTAATGAAATGGATGGAAGTAGATTGAAAAAATGTCATTTTACGAGTATATTCACTTGGTCTGTGTAATTCTTACAGAGAGCTTCAGCGGTTAGAGGCAATCTCAAGGGGTCCCATCTACTCTCACTTTCATGAGACCCTTGAGGGACTATCAACGATACGGGCGTACAGAGAGCAAAGTCGCTTTACCGAACAAATGCTAAAGAAGATAGAAGTGAACAACCGAGCAGCTGTATTTATCAATGTGGGCAATCGATGGCTCAGTACAACTTTGGTTTGTATTTCATTTCAATACATCAATTTAAGTAGATTCCCAGCACCGTCTTTTCTTGTCCGGCACACCCAGCCAGCCAAAATGTACTTTAATTATCCACTAGCACTAGTTTATCCTCCTCATGGTATACGTACTTACATTATTGCCTTTCCTGTATGTATTTATGGGCACGTTCGAAAAAAGGTTTTCCAGTCGAATTGCGTTTAGGAAGAATTTTAGATCCATAACTTTGTGTACACTGCATACGTGCATTACACCTAGAATTCGGCAGTAAAGCAATTACTACCAAGATAATTTTTACTGGAACTTTGGTTGCAGGATATACAGTCGTGTTTTGCGTGAAAGAACTATTTTTAAAAAGCGGCGTTTTAAATATAAATATATTTAAAATTTTAAGGCGCTTTGAATCTGTTAGTATTTCAAGTATCTACACGTCATTAGTTAATTTTAAAAGTAGTACAGATTATTATAGTTGTTTGATGCAGAAACAGAAATACTCTGAAATAATGAAAGGAAAGCACTACGTATTATTTTATAGACGCATTAATTTTTGGAAGGATAAAAAGCCTCTCTAATTTTCTAATCTATAGCACGGGATATGACGCCCACGTCTGTGCTGAGGTACTGCAAGGTTTTGTTTCTAAAAATCCAGCTATATATTATAGGTAATTTATGTGGGTGTCCACTGAATGCATAAATAAGTTTAAATATTTTTTAAAATTTAAAAGAAATATAACTCACTTCATTATAGTTTTATATTCAACTTCATGAGTTTGTAGCCTCCGTTGAATAGGGAGAATAATAACCGTAATCAATTAGATATTTGTTAGCATTGCTGCAAATTGCGCTAGTGAATGTGCACTCCATGAGTCATTAGACAAATCCCCCCTCCCGCTCCGTAAATTGTTTTGTCGATTGCGCAAAGCGAGAGATACTCATAACTGACATATTTTGGAAGGTTAAAAAATCCTTTGGTGAGCTGAGCGTAGAAGGAAGCGGACGTATAATGGGAAGCATAATAAAAGTCTGTATGTACGTATCCATTAGCGGGGAAGGGAAGAATGAAGTTGAAAGGTGATAATCGCATGTAATAGCAACAGCTAAAAGGTTTGACTTGTGTGTGTGTGTGCTCTCCACAGGACTATTTAGGAAGTATTATCGTTTTTCTTGCAACGTTGGCTTCCCTGGTCTCATCATATTTTTACCCGGAGGTGGTGACGCCGTCAATGGTTGGATTAGCTATCAGTTACATCCTTTTAGTGCCTGTCTACCTCAACCAGGTAGTCAAGTATTTAGCCGAAGTTGAAATGTATATGAACTCTGTGGAAAGAGTTAATCGATACGCTGGACTTGAAAGTGAAGATTATGGTGATCATCTTGAGAAGATGTCAGCTTTACCCGACAACTGGCCTCATAACGGTCGAGTAGACTTTGATAATATTTCCGTCCAGTATGGCCCGGATCGACCGCCGATCATAACGGATCTTACACTTGCCATCCCTCCCAAACAAAAAGTGGGCATTTGCGGACGGTCTGGAAGCGGAAAGTCCACCTTACTCATGGCTCTCTTCCGCATCTCAGACATCAGCAAAGGGAAAATACTCATCGACGGTGTTGATGTCCGGAAAGTACCACTAATAAAGCTCCGCTCCAGTTTGTCAATTATTCCTCAAGAAAATATCTTGTTCAGCGGCAAACTCAGATTTAATTTAGATCCTCTGAATAAAACTTCAGACTCGGATATTTGGAGGGCCTTGGAACTTTGTCAAATGAAAGATACTGTCAAGGATATGCCGGGACAACTGGGTAAGTGGTTAACATGTAGCTCATGTGTATGTATAGTCTGTACTCTCCTCCATGCATCACTAGACAAATATGCTCACTTGTCAGATGAATCCGATGCAGTGTATTCAGTGAAGTGACGGGTAGGGGAGCTAGCCTGTAGTTAGTTGACTTGAAAGCTGAATTCCATCCGTAACCCATATTGAACGGCCCTATTGCACCGACATCTTCACATTTTTAAACTTTTGTTAGATATTTGTACAGTGCATGAATAAAACCGTCAGCTCCTTCACAATCTCAAACTATAACTATAAAACATACACCATAAATGATTTGATTTACTGCTTCCTTTTTTCCTTTCAAAACTCAGACTTATGTATTGCACCCATCACGTGTAGTGAGAAAAATTAAGAAAACTTTCCTCTTTTCAGGTTAAAGACGGTCTAGTGTAGCAACTATTGATCGTGCGTGAAAAGTTGCTTGCTCTGGCTTTTGATTTGACGCTCTTTGAATAGTAGTGGAACGATAGAACTATGTACATAGGTGCATGCATAGCCTACCTACGTACGTATGTCTCAGCCATTGAAGTAGGTATCAGGCATTGTTTTAGTTATTTCAAATGATCACAATGTAGGTAGTATATAGGTATATACACAACAATTTACAGCATAGTTATATGAATGGAGGGGTAGCTTTATTAAACTTGTAGCTACTTTTGAACGAGTAGGCAGACTTACAGGGACAGTCGTCTTTTTCTGTCCCATACCATAATGCTCCTTTTCTGTATGTAGCATGATACAACTGTATACCAAATACCATTTTATCATTTAACAAATAACTTAATTTTCCACGAGGAGTACAAACTCCAGAAAGAGAGGGTATTGTGCACCAGGACTCAGCATACCAGTGCCTTTAAATTGGGCAGATCGCACTCCTTAATGCTGTGTGTATGTTATTATGTATACGGTAACTTCCCTTGCACGGATCTAAAGAAAATTCGAACAGAATCGGGATAGGTGAGCCATCGACAATTGTATAAAATGACGATGGCAAGCAGATAGAACAATTGTACTCCTCTCATAAATGAGATAATTGCGGGCAATGTGGACTAGGCGCGAGGCGATGTATGGGTCGAAAAAGCGAGCAGTTATCCAGCCCACCCCTGACGAGGCGAATAACATTTTAAACGTTGAGATTGCAGTGCCCGCAGTGCCGTTCAATGTTCCAGCGTCGCTGGAAGGAAAGCCATATCATCCATTAAATTAAATTATCATCCATAAAGGGGGATATTGCTGTTAGCTTCATAGACTTTTACCTCCTAACAACCCAGGATATAATAGTGTGGAAGAATCAAAAAGAGGGAAAGAAAAGAAAGGGAAATAAGAAAATCAGCAGCCTTTTTAAGTTCCCATTTCTAAAAAGTAATGACACTCTTACCTCCAGTAGTAGTGACTGGGGCTAGGGTCCACAGCGATATATTCAGCACATTACAGCCTTCAAACGGAAGCCATTTGGGTACCGGTCTGCGGTGTCCTGTGTCACAGTCATATGGTTAGTTTCCTCATGCTCACTGACCATGCATTGTAAAGACACTAACTAAATCTGATTATCAGTGACACAGCATTTTGAAGCAAACCGCTGAGCATCTACTAATACTATCTACATACATAGCTCATAATAATATTTTTTTTTATTAATTCTATCGTCACAAAAATAGATCAGTCAACTGCTCATAGAAAATTGCTTGTGTTGTGTTTTGTGGATTGATAAATTGGTGGTAGAGGACACGGCACACCAATAGTTTGAATGTTAGAGAGCACCGTATTTTTTAATGAAGAATGCTATCGACCAGCACCACCATTTTTTTGCTGCCTTAATGCCTTTTTCGGAAAAAATCCAAAAGCAAATGAAAACAATTAGCTCCAAATGATTTCTGGTAGGGCTTTTGCACTCTAAGGAACCAATCTGGAACGCATCATGCAAAAAGTTAAGTCATTTTTATAATTAAAAATGCATCACAATGCAATGATGGGTTCCAGATAGTTATGGTTGTATCATATTCATACGGATATGGAATTACCATGGACTTCTTTGTGTAACTCATCTTATGATGCGCTCATAAGCGTCATAATGATGCTTTCTTTATCATTACAAATGCTTCACTTTTTGGTGTAAATGATGGGTTTCAAATGATTTTTGGTGGACGCTGTACCTACTCCTACCAGCTTATCTTCATCCTATGGTGCACCCTGTGTAGTAGTAATGATCTAGTTTGTAATTTTTTTTACTTTTTAGAAAAATATTTACAAAAGTGGATGGTAAACAAATACAAATACATGCATTGATAATATACCTAATCACGATTTTCATTAGCTAATTTGAGACCTTCAATTTGGTACTACTAGGCCATGTTTGTTTTACAAGTTACAACAAAAAGCAGCTGCTCAAACAAAGATCCGTAGGTATGTTTAAGGTATACAATAGGTATGTTTAAGGTATACAATCTACTTTCATTCAGATAATCTGTAGAAATAAAATGGGGCTAGAAGCTCCGTATGTCACTGACAATACAAAGTAGTTTTGAAGTATTTTCACGCTTCGCTTCGCTTGTGTCGGAATTATTGGGTTACATTCAGTTCTCTCTACCTAAAAGTCGAAAAATCAATACTCGCATCTACTATGTATGTAGGTGCACACCTCCTAGTATTATACAGCAGACTATAATAGTATAATGGACCATAAATAATGATAATAAATAAATCCAGAGAACGATCTATGGAGTCCTTGACTCTTCCATTGCATTTATTTAAGAAAATGGCCGTCTTTTACTCTGTGTCCCTCTGGTGGGACGTGTTCTGTTGCTTGTTTATTAATAATTTATAATTTCTTGTAGATTCCGAGATAAAGGATGGAGGTGCCACTTTCAGTGCGGGTCAAAAGCAATTACTCGGCTTAACTCGTGCCATTCTTCACAAGTCCAAGGTCGTAATTATGGATGAAGCTACAAGTTCCGTTGATTTTGTCACTGAAAGAACGCTTCTCGAAGTTGTAAAAGAAGTATTTAAAGATTGCACAGTTCTGACGATTGCAGTAAGCTACTACAGTGATATACTCAATATGGATAAAATGTGTATATTTTTAAATTGCAAGGGTTGAAACTTAAATCCGTTTTTATTTCTTAACAGCATCGATTGGATACCATTGTTGATGGAGATCGAGTAATCGTTTTGGATGCGGGTAAAAAAGTCGAAGATGGACATCCCA
Organism: Dicyrtoma fusca; assembly: GCA_034695205.1. NCBI lineage: Eukaryota > Metazoa > Arthropoda > Collembola > Symphypleona > Dicyrtomidae > Dicyrtoma > Dicyrtoma fusca. Next base: position 24,014 of record JAQFZC010000425.1, read on the forward strand.
ATAAACTAAGAAATAAAAAACTAAGCATGTTCGCATCAATGTTGCGAAATGCAGATGAGCAAAATAAATTAGGGGCCTGACAATAGTCTTTTCTTATACCGTGTGTGCTAATTCTGTGGAATGTGTGGTAGTGATTTTATAAACAAGGTGCAAACTGGTGCTGTAATTTTGATTGCTACATTTTAGTTTGTTGTTTTTACCTTTTTACGTGAAAATTCGTATATTTACTCATACTTATGTAGTTTTTGTTTGTTAGATAGTAAATTAGTAATAGTTAAGAATGCAAGTTAACTGCCTACATAAAAAAATGTAATTTACCTACTTTAAAAATTAGAAAATAAAGAACAAGTTTTCATCGTTTTGTAATTCGTTTAATAACTGATATGTGATTTTAGTTATTTTCATTGTAACAGGCAAATAAGAAATTTAAGCTTGCTTGCACAGATTTTTGTGTGTAAATACATAGGTATGTACAACTATGTACTAGACACTTTTAAAAATTGTGTTATACTACGTATTCATTTAAAAGCTAATGATTAGTAAAATATGCACAATAGCTATAGTCAAATCTGAATGTCATTGCGAAGTGTCTGCAGCATGCACATAACTTTAAACTGATCCGTACATAATTTTAAACGGACACTTAACTCTACGGATTCTTCAAATTCAAATCACGTTAGATGGTTGTAGGACAATAGTTTTACGAATGCCTATAACTAAATATAGGTATGCGGGAGGATGTAATTCGGATTGTGTATATATATTTAAGCCAAAGCGCAGCCATTAATTACAAGTACCTATTTAATTCCAATGATACGTGTTGTGAAGTATTATTATTGGCTTATTTGGGACGTGTAGGTAGGTATTGTGTATAATTAAATGCTCTCATGTTTGCTGGAATGTGCAGTTTGGACGGCGTTCAGTCACTCATGCCTTGGACAAAACATTCTCAATACTTAATAAAATACACCGTCCTGTTCCCCCATATCTTCAAAACATACAAATAATACGTCTATTTATAAAGATTCAAGTTATAATGCATAATTTTTAAATATTATTTGTGAAAGGAAAATATTTACCTTGTTTTAATCAGAAGGGGTCCAAGTTTTAATTAAAAAATCGCCCCAACGTAAGTTTTTGAATAAGCTCAACGTAATTTATGAATAGATCTAGCGAAATTTATGAATCGGTCAACGTAATTTGGAAGTAGTCTGAACTTAATGTATGAATAGTGAATAGCAGCAACGTTCAACACACAACTCATACGCTGAGAACGTATATAGGTACATATATAAGAATTACATTCATGTATGTACATACATACTACGACCAATAAATCTGAACCGGGAGTCCAAGATTGGCTTGTTCTTGCACGGAACGAACTAATGCGGATCGGTAATCTAGCCCTTCCTCCCTCAATCTCGTCTTTCCAAGGACGTATTGCATGTCATCGTGGCTCGATTATTTCTTTTTTGCGTGTAATTAATTATATAGAACAGTAGAAATTATTTGTTTTCTCTGAGGAAGATTTAAAATTCTCTTTATTTCAATTTGACAAGTATAAATCGGACATTTGCAATTTGCACCCATGGAATCACTTATGAAAAATTGAGATTAGAATCTTATTTTGGACTATGTATTAGGATAACGCTGTTGCCGTTAACAGAATCCCGAGTTTAATTTACGTAATAATAAAAATTAATACAGTGAGCAAACATCGACACCTTTGGTCAACTTTAATATGTTTACAAGAGGGTCGGTCACTTATTATAGTTTATAATTATCATATGAGAACTTATAGTGTGTTTGTGTATTAAATTATGTTAAATATTTTCAACCTTGTCAACTGTAAGGAAAAACGGATTGCAATGTAAACTGAGTCTCATGAATGACTCATGATTCATGACTGTTACAATCGTGTAACAGTGACTTAATAGAGTTTGTCTACATATGCAATGGACTTTACTATAACGCGTAGTGGCCATTATTTATACTCATTATCTAATTTATTTGATTGCACTTTATTAACGCAATTATATCAATTATACACTTTATGTATGAAATTAGCGGAAAGCTGCAACTAGCCAGTTACTGCCACATACTGCTTACTGCATTTGTAATTCGTTCGGTGTGCCTTTGGCTAGCTCTCAGCAGACTGAAGACGTTACATACTTTTTATAAATCGTTTGATAGTGTATTGAATGTGTACTACTACTCACAGACAACACAGGAATGTCATTCATGCTATTCAGAGCCAAGTATTACAAAGAAAATAACAGTAATTATACCGAATTGTGAGAGAACACGTTCATGAACATTGGAGCTCCAGAGAGCCCCAATAGCGATACTTTCAATTTACGTTTTTGCTGGTAATAATTATATCTGTATCTTCCGCCATTGATTAAGAAATCTAATAACGTATCTATTTACCCTTTTCTATTTTGTTACACTTGTCAAATCATACAAGTCGTGGCAATCCTAGTACCTGGAGAGAGAAGACAAATTTATCTAAAAGAAAAATGACGCTGTCCCCCAACGAGGATAGCCCGACGGACTCAGTACACGTTTCAAACCTTGGTTATTATACATACATAGATTGTTCTTGCCGTAATGTGGTGATAAACTTTATTTATTATCGTAATAAGAATCTAATTATCCGGAACGGTTGACAATATACGATACACACAGATTAGGCATGATTTCTTTGAGAATTTACCCGCCACTACTGTGGGCATAGGTAATCTTTCTTGTATGAATCCATTACGTTTACCTGCATATTTGTTAATTCAAAAATCAAAAAAATTGCTAATAGGTAACTATTTCAAGGAAAAGTCCTTTTCCAAAAGGTTTGAGCAAACTCTAGCCTTCAGTGTCACAGATAGATATTTTGCATTTACACCGACGATATGTTAGATCCATTTGGACAAATTGACATGGTAAGGGAGCCTAGACATCGTCCATATATATTGTATAAATATTTACAGTAAGTAATACGAATACTTAATTGCACACACGAACCAATGCTGTGTTGGTTTTGTCAATGAAGAGTCCCCATCTCCATAGTCACTGCGAAAATGTGGTATGCAAATATGCCTTATGCTCATACGATTATGCGTTTGTACAAAATTCTTTTTCAGCCCAGTCCAGCTCAGTCCATAAGACTTTTACTAGTTACATAGGTTCATAATCCGTGGGACTGGACTGAGTCACTGGAACCACTGATGCGTAGTAAGTACAAGCGTTTACAGAATAATGATTCAGGATGTATTTACTTAAAGCTATTTTACATATGCAATGAAACCTAGTTACCCGTTTTTAGATGGGAAATGGGTTTTACACGTTAGAAAGATTGTAAGCCGGTCCCTTTGCTTAAAGCAAATCAGAATATTAGATCAGGTAAGAATATCAGATGATCATACTCATCAGATATGTAAGAATCGTTTGAGATCGGCCATTTTGTGTCTCAAGCAACGATTTGTTGATAAAAGTAAAAGTATGCTGGGCAGTAATAAAGTCATCCATAGCCTAAAAGAACCAGATTTTACCTTTAACGATGTCATTGCTTCGATTTTAATTGATTTAAGTTTATGACGAGGAACACCCTTAGATGAAGCATCAGTATGCTGTGTGCCTCCTACAGAAAAATCCCAGAAAATCTTGAACACTAGCCGAAACTTTTGCTACTCCCTGTAGAACACTTGGCGAAGAAACCCGATCCTCCTTTAGGTACTCAACGGGTTAAATCCCTTCCTTGGGACGGCTTTTTAATGTTCGTTAATTTTTAGACTACCCTCCCGCATGGCGGGCGTCTTTACTTGTTTGGAGCAGTTGCATCCTGCAGTGTTTTGCCTGCCTTATATGTAATTATATATTCCCTCAGAGATTATTCATATTTTTCTAAAAATAACACAATTGACAAAATGTGAATTTGTAGTATTCGGAGTCTTATTGAGACAGCAGGGAACTAATGAGGCATTTTAAAAAAATAAATGGCTATTAAATAATAAGATCTCCGGCTATTCCAAATCTTCGTTCATAATTGGGCTGATTCAGAGCAAACAATGGCCAGACCACCAAGTGGAAAAAAATGTTTTCAAAATAGTGCATATAAAATTACTCCAATGACCATGCCGTATTTCCAAACACGCGTCAACGAAAGTAGTAAAGTACTGTAGAGACAAAAATCGAAGATACTTGGCTCATTAACTCACCTGGATTTATGTATACGCCAAATGCTAGAGCGTGCCTAAATCCTGCGACGGCTGCTTAAGGACTACATAGCACTTTAAACCAGGTGAGTTAATGAGGGAAGTATCTTCCATTTTTGTCTCTACAGTAGGCAATAAGATTATGCATGCCGCATCTCAATGCTTCCTTGGAAATTACACAAATACATAGATAATTACATAGTTGCATAGATCCAGTTCACAATTCTAACTTGATTTTATCATGTTATGAAAACTTCATCATTTCAATTAATCCAACAAATTGACAGATTTGTAAGATTTTACGCTAACGCAACTATGTAGAGTGAAAGAAAAAGTACTTATGTTCCATGCTTAAATCTATTTTTAGTGACCCGGCTAGTTTAGAGTAATTATGTACAATTAATACCTAGGATCAGTATATTCTGACAGAGAGTCGTTTTCATCACCTCCCGCAGCTTTCCATGATAATTGCACATTTGTTAGTAATGCGAATTAGATTGTCGTGAATCCGAAATCAAGGGACCACCCGAGTGTGTCGAGTCTCTCATAAGTACTTATAAGACTACTATTACTACTATATATACGTAGTTGGCTGGAACTGGAAAGACTGCATCCTTGACTTCAGTTAAGATTGCACGCAAATCAGCGACTTCTCCGATAATAAATCTGTTTTCCTCGTGCAAACCATTAGGCTTCTTGGAAACCATTATTTAATTTTAGTGTTTTGATGAACACGATGAGACAAGGAAGAAAATGCATTTTTATCACAAATATTTGTGAGAACTGAATTAAACTTAATTCATAGGAAGAAGCGAGCCTATATTTTCTTGATGAAATCAAGTTAGAATTATTGTGAACGGGATCTATTAGCATTGAGATTTGGCATGTACATATAATCATATAACTTTCAATTACGCGTGTTTGGAAGTATACGGCTTGATCATTGGAGACAATTTTCAATGCACTATTTTGGAAAGACTTTTTTTCCATGAAATAGTCTTGTCTCTTATTGTCCTGCATTAACCCAAGGCCAATGAAGATGTAAAATTGCCGAGGACTCTTATGATTTAAAAGTAAACATTTATTTACAAAAAGAAGAGCAAACTAGTAGTTCCCTGCTGCCTCAAGAATTTCCTTTAAAATAATTGACACGTGGTGTAATATTACTCTGGATGCTTTTTCGGAAATTAATTCTCTGCTACATTTCCGACGAGAATATTTTGTAATATACGGGACACGGGAACCAGATAGTTTGCTTCCAGGAATTATTTCAACACCAAATGAGTTTTCTTCCATGTAAGGTATGTGTAGGTATCTCCGTGAGCATGTAGACCACTATAGATCACCTTACTACGGACCTACGTGTCTACAAAATCTACCTCACACACTTTCCGACCAGCATGGTAGAGACGAAGCAGTCAACGTTGTTTCGGGTGTTGACGGGCTCAGGTAGGCCTAGCTCTGACTACTGCACATTTACATGCTCAGTTGTGGTCTAGATTACTCTAGATAGATTCAATTCTCTTCTCCTGAGTGGAGTCTCTGATAAATTTATTATTCTCCTGTCCCTGCCCTTCACTACTTCACCACAGCCCGGACACTTTCGGGCCTGTCCTATTGTCGACTCCCTAGTCACAATACTATACGGTCCTCTTCCTGTCTCCCTTTGTCTCCGTCTCTCCCCGTACGCCGGTGACAAAACGCAAAAGGCATATTATTGCATCCTTAAACAAGAAGGAAGCCTCCTAAAAGTGTAGAGTCAGTGCGCCTAGTTGAGGCCGGCGATGCCCTAAATGTGGCCACCCCATTTTTTTATACCGTGTCAAAGGTCACCCGCAGTCGAACACAGAATTACTAACGTAAGTTTAAGAATCCAATTTTCGACAATAATGGGAGTGGTCGATCTTGATTGACCTTTGACACTGGAGAAAAAAGGGGGGGGGGTGGCCACATTTATGACAACCGCCACAATTAGGCCCACTCATCCTACCACCTAAGATCTAATGACATACATATAATACACTGCCATGAAAAGTGTTTTCCAATTCAAACCCAAGATTCTGTCGACTCTGAACTTTGAAAGGTCTGTCCTTCCAGAATTCCGACGGTCATGCATGCATTCACAGACACTCACGGGCCGCGGCACGGGGATCATGCTACAATTAATACGTCCTTGTTTTGTTTGTAAATGACCGCATTTACCACTACTACCCACGGATATTGTCAAGTGACTGACAACACGCTTTTAATTGACGATGGCTCCTACAGTACTGTTTATGGAATATATAATTATAGCTACTGCACTATAATGGGATTCCTCATGTCATGACTCATTACGATTATACTAGGACATGCCTATATGACTGGGCCTGTTTTAAAAAGAGATGATGATGATTGTTTTGGTGGCTCTGTGTGATGTGATGGTGAGGAAGGTAAACAGAAATCAGCTGTCATTGATCATGTGGACAGGCGGGAGGGAGGACGGGTTAAGTGCCACCAAAATGAGTTGATTCTTCGGTCGGAGAGAGAGAGAGAGGGTCTTGGGCAGTTGTGGGATGGAGTTTAAGTAGTTTTTTAGTGGAGCCGTACATAGAGTTGACTGGGGAAGGGATATGGAATGCCTGGCAAGTGTGAAGATACGCTTTTGAGACTGAGTGTGTGTTGAGCGCCGGAGTTACTGCAGAAGCACAGACGGAGAGAGAGAGAGAGAGAGAGAAATGGGCTGAAATGGGAGAGAATTTTGGTCCCTAATGTTAGATCCCTAAGAAAAGTACAGTATGGTGCTCTCTTTGGTTTGGTTTGGTTTGGTTTGGTGCATCGCCATTGGAATTGGAACTCCAATGCTTTGAAAGGGAGTCGGGCAGAGGATACTGAATACTGAGGAATGGTGAGGAATAGGAATCTTCTACACACACACACACACACACCGTCAACAACATAGGCTTTGAGCCAAAAAGGAGATTTTTTCCTGTGCTCAGAGAGACTCTTGAAGAAGAAGACTTGGTCTTGGTTTTGGAACAACAATGCTCATCCATCGCCCATTCCTTCGTCTTTTAATTATTAGAGAGATTCTACGAGGACTGCTACGAGAGAGTGTGAGTGACTGAGTGAGTGTGTGTGAAGGGCCGATTGGAGTTTACCTCAACGTCACTCTTTTTACGGGCAAAAATCTATTGACTCTCTCTCTCTCTCTCTCGTCTCTCTCTGCTAAAAAGTGGCGAAAAGTGACACGGTGGGGCTCGTGTGGCTGGTGGCTGCTGGTGAGTGAAGTTAATTCAAGTTCAGAGGACAGACACGAAATTTTGTGGAGCAGTCTGGGGTTCGACTTGAGCTGGCGGAAGGATACATTTTGGGAAGACGTGCTGCGTCTGTTACTCTGCTAAACTTCTCAGCTCTTCTATTACACTCTTTCTCTCTCCACTCTCCAGACTTACCCAAAACACACTACCAAATGACTACCTACCTACATATATGATACGCAAAAATACACTACAGTCACCCACCGTATGTATTCTACCTGGACGTGAGTTTTTTTTCCCCTCAAAAAAATATCCTACATCAACTTTGTGAGAGAGTTCAACTTTGGGAAATGTTCCTTTGATTTGAGGAGTAGTCATTGCAAAATTTTTTTTAAAAAAATTAAAATTATAAAGCTCCTCTTCAAAATTAAAGTGAAAGAAAGAACGAACGAAGGGCTCCAAAGGAATCACTATCAACTACACTTCGAGTTTTGTTTTTTGTTTTTTTCTCCTTTGAGGGCACTTCTGCTGCCTTTTGCACAAAACAGAAGAGACTTTGTATATGTGGTGGTGGTGTGTGTGAGAGAGATTCAAAGATGGTAAAATAATTTAGTGTCGAGACGACTCTGTGTGACGGTGACTGACTAGTTGACTCCCACCAATCCCAGCAAAATTCCTCTGCTTTATACAAAGTGACCACGATCACGAAATCCATTTCATTCTACTCTTGCTCTCACTTAATGAATGATTTTTTTGTTGTTGTCTTTTTTTGTTGTTACAATTCAGTAATTCACAATTATTATTAGTAAAAGTACATAGTACGCTAATCGTGGAGACGTAAGCGGTGTAATTTCCACGAAATTCCTCATAATTACTGTATCGATTGTCGGGAAAGGGGAATTATCAGTGGACACAGGAATCCGTCAGGAAGTTTCCACGGAAATCGGTAGTTCTTCTTGGGAAAGTGGGAAGGCTGGATTGATGAGTTCAGTTTTGTATCAATACTTGCTCCTTTGTCCGGAATAAAACCACTACGAAGCAACTACTTAGCACACATTACTGTCTAAATTGAACTACGGAAGGTTGGATTGGACTGATTTTTCAAGTCCAAAACCAAAAAGTCATATATTGTCAATTTGTGTGTATTGGAACTTGGTGACTGAAGGAGAGTTTTTTGTCTTCAGTCTGTGAGTTTGCATCGAAGGGGTTGAAGGTTGAAGACCTACCTCTTCGGGATTTTGGACTTCGTGTGTGTTGTTTGTTAGAAAACACAAGTGGTTCAACTAATAGTCAGTCGTGAGTATGAAGGAATGTTGAATGTCAAATGTTGATTAAGCTGGATCTGCTAGTGCATACGTTGGTAATGAAATTCGGGCAACTTCCAAAATGATGCTGTTAACTGCTAGACTTGTGGACGATCTTTGTTTAACCTTTCTGTTTCGTCGACAATCGGAGGAGTGCCCGCAGTCTCTTGAGTGGTTACAGTTAGTTTATAAATTGTACGTAAATGTGTAGTTGAATCCGTTCGGCAGGAGATCATCATCCGTATATTTATCTTGTTATTGATTAGACCTCTTGTTTGTTGAATTGTTTTGTATATTTTGAAAGACGAGTTTATATTCATACAGCGAACTCATTGTTTGTTCAAGAAAACATGTCATTATGTCATCAGCCCTCCACGATATTGTGTGCAGAAAGTGAAGGATGATGTGAAAAGAGTATGTTCGGCGACAATGGAGAGCTCTGAGTTGCGGCGACGAAGGATCAAGCAGAATCGGCGGAAAGAAAGAGCTGAAAAGGTCGAAAAAGAGAGGGCCACGAATGATCCCGATGATGACAATGTGGGTCCGCCTGTGAAAAAGCCACGACGGAAACCCAGGAAACCTGTAGCTGAAGAAGATATTGTGGACGGATTTGCCATTCTCGCTTTTAAAAACTACGATGATTTAACAGTAAATTCAATTTTATAATTATGTACTGTATATTTTATATTAATACATTTGGCTCATTTTTCCTTATGCAGTAATTATGTAATCTGCATTTGCGGTTGAAGGTTAACCTAAAGCAAGATTAACTTGCATAATAGTCGAATTAATGGATTGAATTGGACGGAGTTCTCAGATTTATTTTGCCTGAACTGATTTCCGTCGGAGCTAGTGCTCTTTTGTGCATCGTTTGACTACGATTCGCATCGAAACTAGAGGCCCCTAGTTTGGTTTCTTGTCGCCTTATATTTATGCTCACCGTCATCTGATTTCTACAAATCTCGGCAGATTTTTAAGTAACATTTTTAACCATTATTAAATGATATGAAATTTGAAACTGGTAGTTTCGATTACTGTTTTGAGCTGAAAGGATAATAGTACGAAACGGAATAATAATGATACACATACTCATGTATTCCCTTCAGCGTAGCGCAGCAGCTATTTGAGATCTTTGGTTGGACTTTTGGTGAAGGTATATACAGATAAATATACCCAATTCTTCAAAAGATTATCCTTCACATAAACCATATTCCAGAATAATTTTTTGAACTGTTTTTTTGAACTTGCAGTCTGCAGTTTTAAAAGTAATTTCCCTTTTCTGTGATATGTCAACGTATGATGTCAAAGGATGTGTAATAGGAGAAGGTAATTTCAGTAGACAAAAGATCAGGGATATAATTATCAGTGATGTTGGTCAATGACACTGATAGATAAGATATTTTGTTATAATATGTGAAGTAGGTACTTTCGTAATCTCTGCGGATATAATATACTTACGTAGGTAGAAGCAAATGACCAGTGCAGTGTAGTGGTATTAATTGATGCTGTAAACGCAAAAATTAAACAGCTACATCATAATGACATAGCAATTGAATTTCTACAAATAAACGTAGACTATTTAGGGAGGTATTTCACTTTTTATGTGGCTTATGAATACACCGATTGGAATCCTTTAAAGCTAAAGTTATTTTAACGGCCTCAAATTATTCTAAAAATTTAAATCCTCTTGCGATTTATAATTACTGACTTTCCACCGAGGCACTTACTGTTGTTTGTATACCTAGTCAGATATCAGTCGTTTGTTTCAATAACTGCACTATACCTATCGTACTTGCAGTTAATTCGAGGAACTTTGTACCTGAATGATCGAAATATCGACAAGTTTTTACTTTAAATTAGCGAAAAGAAAAACTTAGAATCTGCATGCGATGCCAAAGGTTGAAGGTGAACATTACTTGCTTCTAAGGTTGCGTTTCGAGTAATTTATACCTGTATAGATTCACAGTTTTTCAGAAAAAGTGAAGCAATTCCGACGTGCATGTATCCTTATTGGAAATTTGTCGACGAGTGCACTATATACCTTTGTGTGAATGCTTGATTAAGTAGGATCATTGACGCATTGACCATTTTAAAGGGGTTATTTCGGCTTCTTTGATTTTTTTTCGTTTTTTAAATAGTTAAGCCGTTGACAGTATGTTATCATCGATACTTGGGTAGAACTGTATGCCAGTGTTTGGGCTAAATATGTACATAAAGAGGTAAATGTATGTACATATAGTAAAACACAAAATGCCGTGTAATACCAAGTGAAATTAGTTACTCGACCAAGCCTTGAACTCCAAAAATAATACGAAAAGTGGAATCTATTTGCAATCGCAATTAGAATACAAGCAATAACCTCGCTATAACAGTTAGGTATACTGATGAGTTTAATCACAATCAAAATATTTTCAAACTCATTCAAGGTCAATTTCGTCATTACTATTTATTCAACATATAGGATGGCGCACAGTCTGCATCTATAGGTATTTAAAAATGCTTCTGCTAGTGTACCGAAGATCTATTCGACATGAGGAATTAAACGTTAATTTACGTATACGGATCTTGAACTTCGGGTATTTTACGGGTCGGGAAATGACATGTTTTTCGGTATGTACAGATAAATTATTACATCATGTTTGTACTGGGTTGTTTGTTGGGCATCTGGACCATTATTCCATACTGAAAGCTCTTTAACTGAATAACTGTGTATAGGAATAACCGATTCTACTCCGTACCCAACGGCTAGTTGAAAATAAGTAACGAATTTGACATATAGAATTTTAAAATGTATGAGTCATTTTTGAGGTACGTTCTCGAAATGTTGGAAGAGCCCGTTTTGTTTACTTGAATTAGTCGTTTGTAAATAGGATGCAATTTTTGAATAGAAATCACGTAGGCACTTGTATCTTTGGCCGTCCTCATTCTTCTCCCTTGAAATAGCGTTCCGTCATCCGCGTTAATTTACATTAGACAATATATTTAAAACAATATATACCTACATACCTTTATGAATTTTGCCTTTACCAGAAGAATTCAGTTACAATAAATATTTAATTGTGAACAGGCCCTGAGCAAGAAATGTTCTTTGATAGTTGAAGCACGGTTGTGTAAACTAACCGTTGACACGACATCTGATTAGGGAATAATTTTACTTATGTATAGCTAATGAATATATTTATTTACGTAAATATTTCAAAAGGCGACTTAGTTTGCACTAATTGTAAGATAAAAGTCAGTGATGCACTAGTATTGTGTCACGTACTAACCATTAGCAATTGTTAACTATAACGATTGTTAAGTTGTAAGTAAAATCAAGGGCTTATCGTTTATTATGAAGTCCATGTTAAAAAAAGTACGTATAGAAAGTGCAGTGGAAAAATCATCCAGCGTACCAAATCAAAGTCAATTTAAGACATAAGAAACAATTTTTAGCTTTTGGAGCAATGATTTTCATTCTGACTATACAAAACTACAGTTATGCTAAGAGTATCCAGCAGTACATTTAGCTTTACAACCTTGGAGTTAAAAAAATACTAACTAGCCATGCATTAACATGGCAGTAATGCCGTTTTCATTTCGCACCAAAGCAAAGGAATTGTGTTAGAATAATGTAATAATAATTTATTTCATTATGTCGATTTGGCCTTAGCCCATACAACAATTTTTCATATTTACAGAAAGTATATCTTATAGTCAATGTTAATGTTAGAATAATGTGCGCTTAATCATGGGCAGTTATGTTAAATCACAGTACTTTCGTGGCTTTGCTCTTATGGACAGTAGGTAACCATTTTGTACGTTAGCATAGCCTGAAACCTACCCTTATCCCAGGATATCTGGACAATTGGCTCTCGGACAGTTGACTCTTGGATAGTTGAGTCAGTTGTCCGGGAGTCAACTGCCCGGCATTCATCCCAGGGGGACGGCATCAAGGTATACTTACAGTATTAATTTTTCGGTTGGGAAGAGGTAAACGGTATTTTAAAAATAATATTCAGTTACGGCGTCAAATTGCAATGCGAGTCGCTACAGCAGAAGTACATTGTACTCTGTTCGTTGTTGTGTATTGGCTTACCTATTTCTATTCGTGTTCTAAATTGTTGAGTTCATTTCTCTATTGATTTCTTTAAGAGGTAAACGTTATCCGTTTTGTCTATACCTGAAATGTGAAAGATTTTTCACCAGGCGGGGGGTGGGGGAAGGTTGTCCAGCTGTTACAACGGTTGAGGTTTCAGGCTATTTATGCTAGGTATTTATATAATAATAGATTTTGCAAGCAGGATAACCCAGTAGTCTCTTGTAGGATTGAATTGAAACCTCATTCGTATCACATTTAATGATGAAAATCATTTAAGAACCTAACGTAATGCTAAAAGTATATTTTAAATAGCAGGGTGTCATTAATTTATTCTTATGCTGACATCAAGCTTACTTAGCCAGTACAGTTTTTTAGAATTACTCTTCCATTATTATTATAATAGCAACGTACAGTAAAGCACCAAATAGCTTCCCCGCGAGGCGGGGAATTATTGTTTTTAGAAAATGCAATTCAGAAAAGCGCTGTGTTCAAACGACCTATGAAGACTAATTGCAGTTTTTTAAGTAATTGGGATCAACTTTATTGCCACGTAATTAGCCTTGTATTGGTTGCCCATGACTTGGATTGGCGGATATCTGAAAATACTTCAAATAATATACCGCGGAATATTATTCGAGGCCGGGAATTATTTACTGAGACAGGTATTGGCCCACCGTGAGTAATACGGGTCGGGGAATTATACGGTGTTTTACGGGTAACTCCCCCGGGGGTTATTTGGTGCTTTACGGTATTCAGGGATCATGTGTTAGCCAAGGTTTGCTGCACAGAAATATTGACAATACTATTTGGGCATGGTATCGATTTACTTCGGCTGTGATCCGACTCGAATTACCTACTCGCATACGAATAAAGGTGATAAAAACAGTATCACTTTCGAAAAATACGAATTGCGTATAATTTGTTTTAAACAATAGTACCTAATAACTTTCGAAGTAGATTTAGGATGCCAGTTTTTTGATGGATTTTCAAATTTTATATTTTGTTAAATTCAAATCAGTATAGAATTATACTGGTAGAGTCTACCAGAATTTTTTTATTTGCATATTATTACATTACCACATCATACTTCTTAAATTATTTACGGTTGGGTAAGAAGTAAAATTAAAATTAAAAATCCATCATTAACGTAGCTGCGTAGTTTTGATATTAGTTTAGGTATTTAAAATCAGCCCGGCAGCAAACGGTACACATGAGTTTATTGCAATTTAGCAAATGAAAATATTTGGTCAATACACCATTTTAACACTAACGTGTGAACGTGTCTTTGGCAAAAAAAGGTGAACTTTGAGTGAAGCCGGAAGCATAGTAATTATGTAGATGCCCGAATAGTATGTATTAGGCGAATTTTTCCAAAATGAGATAGTGCAACTAAACTACACAGGCTGAATATGGTTAGGGAGGATTTAGGACACCCAATTCGTGCACTATTTTGCCAGTGCCAACCACGTTACTCTATAGCTGCTTTGGCTTTTCAACTACCAGCAAGAAGTATAATTTTCGGGTAGTAGAGTTACGTTCCATGGAGGATACTAAATGATTACTTCTTTGCTTGCAGAGAGCAATTAAGTTGGGAGAAGATGACTCCAGTCATAAGAAAATACCATGTGTTCAACTACTGAGAAGATCTCAAGAAGGAGGTGACAGTAAGTCCACTGAGAAGGAAAAGAAAATTAAGAAGACTAAATCTAATTGTACATTGAGTAAGCCATTTAAGGTATGTTGTCGTCTCAATCCCTTTACAAATACGATTAATCTGTTATCTGTTGGTATGTTTTGCCGTCTGGGTTAGTTCTATGCCTAGAAGAATTGCATCTAATCATATGTATGTATCCCATGTTGGTACCTAGTTTGTTTTCTTCAACATTTCAAACGAAATGTTTGAGTCTAGGGTGTCGCTCAGTTATCTTTATATTGACGTAGAAGCCCCAAACCCAAACGAAGCAGTTAAAAAGTAAACAAGAAAAGGATTTCATAAGCGTTGACTATTGGTTTTGTAAAAGTGAGACCTAGTTTCACTAGCAACTTTATCAAATATCAATAATTAAGTCGATAATTGTAAAGCGTCTGAAATCGCACCGACCGTTGTTCAAAATGATTATTAGGGCAGACTTTATACACTAACCCTTGATCGAGCTTGATAATTTATTGTCAAAGTTAACCATTTTGCTAAAGTTACAAGTGAAATCAGGTCTAACTGTTGCACCAGTTACCATCCTGTCACTTGATCGTCTGCACACCATTAATGGGGGTCCAAAATGATGTGACTCAATTCCTAATAAGAGTAGAATCCTCTTAAAACGTGCACTTTGTTTTTGTCATACGTATCTGTGTACTTGAGCACTGCGCGTTTCTTCGGTTTGATAACACCAGAGTAAAACCGGCGCGGTGTGGACAGTACAAAGTTTTTCTGGATTTCGCTTCTAGCGCAGTCATTTATGAACCGCATTGAATGGAACTTGTTTTTGACTATCACGTAATACGATTATCTAAAAGAACAAAATTAAAATGGAAAAAGCATTTATTTATTTCGATTTATTTTCGATTTTCCAAAAAACCTGTTCTAGATAATGGGGTAGACATCTCGTATGTTCTCTGGTTTCATTTTCTGTGTCTTGTGTATTCTCTTATACGAATATCTCCACTACCTGATGTGCAATGTAGGTCTCGTATGTTCTCTACTTAGATTTCTTTAGCATTCCTGTTGAATGTTCCCCCGTGATTCAAGGGCCCGTGAACTAAAAATAAAGTACTAGGTAGAGAGGGTAACTCTGGAGAGAACATACGAGACCAGTATTAATTGCACATAAGTACATACTGTTTACCCCCTCCGATTCGGTATGAAGTTTCTCTTCAAGTGGGTAGTAATTACTCGTAAGGTTATATGTATATGTGACACCGTAGATTAACATTGCACATATTTAGCCTCACTTCTGGCACTTTTAATTAGAGTGTTACTATGTACTTTCTAATAGATAGTATGTAGTAGTGTCTTAATAATACATATAGGTAGGTAACTAAGATGCTAATTCTTCAAGTGAATGTACAAGTACCTATTAGTTGCGTAACGGAAGTTTGTAAAATCTTAGCGAGAAGGTAATAAAGTTCGTGCTAGATTTCTCTTCACGACTCTTCAGCAACTTATTAAGGAATGTTTAATATGTTTCTAATGAAGAATGTTCTACAGTCTAGCCACTTTTACGGGAATACGTAAAGCCTTCACCAGATTGAAATTCTGATTACGGTTAGGTAAGAAGCTATAACTGATAGACGAAGGTTTTTAATGGATTCAAAGTCTGGGTCTAAAATGTATAATTGTTGCTATGAATTAAATTCAGTAATATCCTAACTTGGATTGTGACGAAGTTGTAGTCTGAACTTGAGCTTCCAAGCTGGTATTTATGTCTGTCATCTTTATTTAAGCTCACTATTAGTTTCTTTAATTCAACCAATGAACTTGCCTAAATACTCAGAAGTAAATATGTAGTGGGTATACTATTCACTACTGACAACGATAATACCTACGTGCATTAGCAGTAAGTGTTCTATGGATATAGTTTCGTACACTCCGTTTTTCTGGAGAATATTAGGATTTAGTCAATTGGAGCATACTACTTTTTTACTGCTTTGCACAAATAGATGTTTATTGAGTTACGCAATAGCTTCCGTGTTTGTGTGGTTAAGGTTTTATTTTGAGGATAGTCTACCAAATTTGTTGTTACAAAAACCTTTAAATATTATTATTTCGAGTTAAAGCCAACTGACCGCAAGGCTTTGTTGCATCTTTTAGGTTTTCCTTAATTTGTTTTCTTGTTTTGAAGTCAAGTGAAGTAAAAGGAATGTGAGCATTTCCAAATTTTGCACAACTTTTTCATTAGACTTATGTATGTTTGAACTAAATTCAGTTGACGCTCATTTACTGACAGTATAAGTTTCGCCAAGCTGATGGGAAGAATAGCAACATCAGACGGATAGGGTCATTTGGAAGTAAAATGTTTATAGCACAAAGTTACTTACTGGACTCGTCAGTTCTTTTGTCTCTACATCGACGTAATTTAACAACTACGTACATACGAGGTAGCTTATGTGTACTTGCACAGTCAGTCATATCAGCATACCTAGGTAGTTTTTCCGCATGTAAGCTTATTTCAGTGTATTTTTACACTGTACGTTAACTAAATAAAATTAATTTCCATTTTCCCGAATTATAAATGCTTCATCGCTATCCATTATTTGCCACATTTTACTGGTTTTCCCACCGAGTATTTCCGACTTCCTTTTTCGTTCCAAATAACATTTAGCAGTTGATGTGAAATAAATGGATTTCTGTTCCTTGCTCGCTAAACTTCATTTTCATTTTACTTTGAATTGTCAAAACAAACATACACCGGTCTGTGGTGTGTTGTAACTTGTGCTTATTACGGCGGCAGTGTATTTGTGGAGTTGTCCATTGCATACTTGATTGCACAACGCGCGTATTTAGTACGTGGGACCCTGGGATTCTGAGTGCCCGGAGTCTCTGGGTCAGAGATTCAAGTGCTCCTGGGAATGTGGTAGCACTAGGTCCTTTTGCTAACCGATACCTTTTAATCTCGAGCTAGGATACTTTTCTGTAGTTTGTACTTTTAATGGAAATAATTATAAATAAAAGTGACCGTAATGAAAAAGTCTGAGGCGATAACTTAAAATCGTTGTGATCAAGTTTGAATTCGAATTTTTTTTAATCAAATCAGTGAATCACGTCCAGTAAATGTCCTAGCCTAATGGCTTTGTTTAGTTTGATTTACCCACGTACTAATTTAGATGAATTACGCTGTCAGGAAAGCTATACTCTAAAATCGTATCATGGAATAGGAATGGGATTAAAACATTTTCCGTCTTCAGCGATTGTTAATTGTTGTTAATTTTACTAAAGTAAGCTCTTGGGGTCAGTATGTTCATGGCGATGTTGAAATAGTCACGAAAAGATATAAAACTGAAGTACAATCTGAAATATTAAGGAAGTAAATTTTAAATGGTGATATTTTATTTGAATTATAGGAAAACGGTGAAATTATGGTGGATAAAGTGCCCGGAGTCGACATTAGATCAAATACACCTTCCAGCGGTAGTCCATATCTTCATCCTAAGAAATTTGGACGAATAAATGGACCTTGTTCGAAGGACTCTCTACATAATGTAAGCTTTGCCCAAGCATTGATTGTCTTGTGTTTGTAGATGCATTTAGATTAAGTAAGGTAACAAGTTTTTTAATTATTGAAGTCAAACGCGACCATTATCGATCATCGTATGCCGTCTCGTAATTCTCCAAAAAATGTTATGGTTAACGCTGAAATTAATCTTTTTTTAAAAAAATGTGTACTGAAATAATAAGGTGAGATGAAATACTACGATGATGGTAGAGAGGTTGGGTTTGACCCAATTAGGTACCTTCATACACCCCAGCTAGTTTTGTTTAAATATCCATAAATCCGTACAGCAAAAGGAGGGTGAGTGTTTTCATATTCAGAAAGGAACCTAAGGGCGGTGAAGTTGTTAACAGACTGCAATAGTGGTAAAATTCGTATATTCCGTCTAACAATTGGCATGTACCTATTCCAGATAGTAATATTAAATCTTATTTATTTGTGGTAAAAGCAGAGTTGGCAATTAGAAAAACCTCTATGTCTTAGTAGGTACCTACTCTTATGTTGAAGCTGCAAGCGGATACATATATCTCAATGAAATGGATGGGTTCTGACTCAAGCCTGCCAGGAGCATTTGCCCTGTAATACGTACTATGTACATACATACCTGGAAAAACTTCCACTCTGCTAATGGCTAAAGGCATATATCTTGATGCCTTTTTGAACAGTAGTAGCACATAAATCGAAGTTAGTGAATTCCAGGGATGTGTGTAAGAATAGTGACACATACTGCGTACCTAGTACCTAGTTAACATGAATAGGAAAACAATAATTTTGGTTTTATCCGAAAAATCGCTGTTAAACAATTGTATTCTTTCAAATTCTTTTATTTATTTAGAGTGTACATATAGTAAACCTCACCAACATGGATTTCAGTATGCCGGAACCACGGTAGATACGGGTAGTACGTCCCACTCGTGCATATTGAAATTGCCACAGGATAAAATTTATGTGCATACCTAATTAAATATCATTGGAATCTGCTTGTCCGGAAATGGTGAATGTGCTACTCAAAAGCACGAAAGAATTTTTAATTTCATATTGGACAGTATTCACCAAAGCAAAGGTTAGGTGTGCTTACAACTTGGGTCGCTCTTGCAGTACTATGTGAAAACTGTTATCCTAAACATGGATGTATAGCTCGTTATAAAGCTGTTGAAATACGGGGGCATCTGTTTATTCCTACAGCGTGTGAAAATTATTCGTAACTGGTTATTAATGGCACAAAGTCGACAATGATTCACAAGTGCTACAAATGACATTATAATGATTTTCTCTCAGTAAAGAAGTTTGCTCAACCTACGCGGTTTCAGTCAATTAACTGCGCCATTTATCCAGTAGTAGATCGTCGTAAATCCTGCTGACGTTTACAAAACAAGAGATTATTGCAGAATTTCTCTAAGCGCACTCCACTGCTCCTTAATTTTACTACGTATTTCCATATCGTTGTACCTATTCTTGATGGTACGCATGGTTTTAAAAAGGTTCTGAATTTTTTATTTCTAAAGGATTGGTTTATGTTGGTAGGAGTACCTCCGTACGTTTGTGGGGTCTGAATATAGTTTTTGCACACGGATCATTACTAATAAGCTTCATAACTGGCCACTTGATGATCTACTTTAGTAGGTAGCTAGCTACCTATGTACTTTGCATAGTGAATTGACTCTAGATAACGTGGCCACGTACGTTTATACTGACAGTGCAGTGGTAAAGAAGAGTAGGGCAAGTTGCCGGTTTTTGTTTTAAAAAATGTCTCAGTTGAACGCTGTTCAAATTTCCTTGCTGGCATTGCCGGATTTTTGAACTATATGAATAATTGCTAATATGTTTTTAATACAAAAGAACTGATTTCAAGTAGGTACATACCTACTTAGTAATATCTCTAAAAATATGCTCAAGGTTTCTTGAAGGTTTCGAAGAGAAAGTCTAAACGGCAAATGTTTTACAAAAATCAAAATTTGTCAAAATATATAGCCAGTCGTTCAACTTCCTGAAAAAGAATTTAGAAAGACTTTCAGTTTCTTCTGTTATGCTGAAGGCTGAAGGGTACCTAACGGTACTTATATGTCCGTAGGGGAGTGTTAAAAATCTGTTTCTCCCTGATTTGTGCTCTTTTTTTTTCTCGGATTGTCGGGACTTGTGAATGTGTTACTAATATAGGGAGGAGAGTACGGTAGCATGCCATAGAGGGAGAGTGAGTAGCTATGTTTAAGGGGAAAGATCAAGCGAGCGTTGTGGAACAGGATCGGAACTCGGAGATACGGTAGCTGTCAGGACACAGAAGCCCTTTAGTTTGCGTTGCACATTTGAAGAGAGTGGACGTATCCAGTTATCCGGTGATCCCCTCCTATCAGTTTGATCGTTAATCGAAATCATTGATATCTCGCCGCCTTTGGTGTGTAATTTATCCTACGTTGGGTAATTTACGAATCATCCTAATTAATTCCGTCAATGAAATATAATCTAGTGACTATATTTAAATAGAATGAAATTATTAAATCTCAGCACATATTGCTATTTAATGTGTAAAGTGTGTTTTAACAAATGTCAGACTTGTACGCACTCCGGAAGTACATAGATATTTGTTGATTGTGAGTGTGCATGCAATCACGGATTACATACGTATATATACATTATATACATAGTGGAGTTCGATTTCCATGGTATACGGAGCACGAGAGTATTCCATGATTCTAAAGTCAGATCCTTCGGCATCGCATTCCACCTCAGAACTAAATATTACCAGAATTTTCACCAAGGAACCCGCCAAGAAACCTATAGCCCTAGCATTTAGCGTGAGCATACTATGACATACAAATTCTTGTGGAGAGCAACAATTGACCTGCCCAAGTTCCTTTAGTGTTTTAATGGTGCATCCGGAATGGTAGTGAAGTACTCGTGAATCAAATCTAAAGTGTGATTTTCCATTTTTGTTTTTCAGATAATCTGTGAAAGCGATGACAACGGTGATAAGGTACATTTTTTCATCATTTTTCTATAGCACATCTATTTGTTTGTTTACTTCTCCGGAATTTGTTGCTTTTGAAAGCTGTTCATAAACTAGACGGAGACAATTAAGTGTCGCATCTGTACGGTTGAAAGCAGAGACATAGTGACGGTGGAATTTATAGTATCTGCAAATCGCCAAATCAAAGGACTAATAGTGAAATTTGTTACAGCCCATAATTCGGTTTTGTTTTTATGCGGATGCATCCAACGTTAGTTGCTGAACGTTGCTTCGTGTGTGGAAAGGGAGATTTAATGGCATTCCTTCTGCACGTATACATTATGCATACTCTTGCCTACTTTTTGTGAAATGTATATGGAAACGTTGCTAAACCGAAGGAGGGAGTTGAAAAATTCAGAAAGAGGAATTTATGTGCGTAACGGAGGCTGAGAAAGGAGAATGTGTGTCTGCGAAAGTCCAAGCGTTTCCCTCGTGTTATGTGCACTTAAATCATGAATGTAGTAGGAAAGCGAAGTGAGGAGGGAAGGAATGGAGATTTTCATTAACGATAAATAAGATGATAAATGTGAGGATGTTGCTACTACTCAACTCCTATGTTCCGCACTAGGAACACGCTCACACACACAAGTCAGAAGAACATTGGGTTTTACTTACGTAAGTACATGTGGACAGACGAGTCTATTTGTGCTCGCGGCCACCCTTGATCCACACACACACACACACACATCTACTTTTTGGGGGTCCGTGTACGCTGAGCAATTGTTCCTTGTGTAGTTGTGTGGATCGGGAGTCTATCTGTGGTCATGAACTAACGTTCCTGTTGTCATGTAAAGAGTAAGGAGAATTATGGGGAAATGTAATAGAGGATGAAGATGGTTCAAGTCATTTGTATCTGATGTGTGCTCAGTAGTTTTTATGGTTAAGGTTAAAAGGAGATGAAAAGAGGCCGGATGTAATCAAGCTGGAAATCTGTGTTCACGTTTGGAGGTAGAAGTGTCGCGTTAGTAGCGATTAAAAGTTGATTTTACGAGCTCTGGAGGATTTTATTTGTACAACGTTTTCTAAGTTGGTTCATTTTAGAGGTTTTGTTGCATGATCAGAGGAGTCATTCAGTCGTTGGCTCAAATGGCTGTAACTCGGTGTGGAGAATGGGCTCATAAAACTTTGGCGTGCATAAACACAAAAACAAGCATAAAATGGAAACTCCATAATGCAAAGGAGATATCCGAGTCGACCCTAAGTATTTACTGTAAGTTTATAGGCATCTCCGCTGTTTCTATAGTCCCCTCTTTCTCTCTCCCTCTCCCATACTTAATGGGGAGTAGGGTTTTCAGAACCAGCCGATTTCCTGGAACCGAACAGCTATATTCCGGTTCCGGATCTTACTATAATCGAACTCTTATTTGTACTTAGTTTGCTAGTTTGCTTGCTTTCACTGAAATGATTGTTTATAATGGATTTCCAATTAACTTTTTTGGTGTTATGGACAACAGTTTAACTTAAGTACTGTGGGTTGTCAGTGTCGAATTTCGAATATGAATGGAAGACGGTTTAAAGAACCCTTTTTAGCCTTACATTTGATTTTTTGGGTATTTTTTGCATTGATTTTTGTTTGGTATCATTTAAAAAAAAATAAAACTTTAGTTTTTTTTATTATATTGGTTCAGGCTTTTGATTTCGCTTATTTACATCCCCCTCCCCAGCCCGGTTCGGTTCAGCTCTGCAAACCCTACTAGGTTGTGAATTGGTGAAAGACTGTTCGATTCCACTCACATAAGCCATCCGAGAGCGACGAACATATTTTCCAATGCAAAGACGTCTTCCAGAAGGCATGTGGTGGTGAAGGGAACATGTTAGAATCTTCATGAGAATCCGTTTGTCTTTTACTTTTCTGTTTGAAATAAAAGTTGGCTGATTGTTGATAATAGGCATTCGACTTGGCACTATTTCCGATACGTTGTTACCCCTGTGACTTTATGTCTTGAGTTTCTCGTAAAATCCCTGTTTAAGTTAACGCCATTACGGGATATTTCTTCCTAATTTCTATCTATCTACACTTGATCTAATCCGGTCTTGTTTCTTCCTTACAAAGTGACCCAAATCAGATAAGCGCAACGGCTCATTCATAAAGTTTTACTATTGTAAAGTTGCCTAATGTAGCTTCCGCCTAAGTATTAGCTGTGAGCAATATATTTAGAATTTGATAATAAATATTATTAAGTAACAACACAAGAAGTGATAGTGTCAGTTTCCAGTACACACACTTTCTATAAACATGTACCTAATAGATATTTATTTCCCATAGTCTCAGAAAAGATTTGTTTATGCGTTTGTTCCATGTCTAAGTCATGGCATGATAAGTGCGACAGAGTGAGCAGGATTATCTCATACTTTATTAGAATAATGTTTGAAACATGAAGTATCCTCCCTCACCTATTCTCTGTTAGTAACGGCAGCGTGGTGACAAATTTTGTTGTAAGAAAACGAAAAATGAGTGACTAACTTTACTGAAACTGTGCATTGTGTAAATGATTGATGATTTGTTTTTTATTTTATTTTCAGACATCTGATGGTTGCTCGGATCTTTTTGCTACGCCGCGAAAAGGTATGTACTTTCTTAAATTTTCCGTATAAACGGAAATGCCAGCGTTAAACTTGAAAATAGGTTAAAGTATCTATCCGTATTGACACCAAGGACGAAAATCAGATAAAACTAGTCAGTAGGAGCTTTGTGTGCACGCATGTGTTTTTTTTGTTGGAGTCCAGACTCCAGACTAGACTATGAAAAAGTGAGAGTGCGAAGAAAAGAAGCTGAGATTTAAAGGGAAACGAGACGGTCGGTTGGTTCAGTTGTTGAAAGGCGATAAGTTTCGTCTCACTTTCCTGGACAAAACTATTGTTCCAAGTATATGTCGTAGCTTTATGTAGTGTTAGCCCACAAGTCCTATAATATAAGGGCTACGTGAGACCAATAATGACAAGGTCACAAGAACACACAAGAACTCCAAATTCCATTGATCGTAACCTCTGGATCGCAGTTGACTCCCCTCTGACTTTGAGTTTTTCAAAATTTCCACACTCGGCATGGAAGTTCTCTAGATTTAACGACGATCCATGCTCGAGTCTCCAAAAGTTGTTGAGTGGTCCCTGAAAACCGCCTTAAAAGCTTGTTTCAGGCCAAAACTTCCTTACTGACTGGTGCCATGATTTTTTACTGCTGTTTATAGACTTGGAATTTTTACTAAGGTTATTAGCAATTTATTACGTTTTTCCTTTAACAAATAACCAAACGTAAGATCCGGACTTGAGAAAATGGAGTCTTCGTATCTCTTTTTTTTCGGCTCGCTTTGCTGTATCCAAGCCTTTTCCCCTTTGGCCTATGTTCCAGGTTCTTAATATTTTATATTACTGTGTGGAAAAAATGATTCAACTGCCTAGTCAGCAGGTTGCAATGCTCGTTTATGCCGTGAGTATAGCGTGTAGTTATACCAGTTGTAGCCTTTGAACTTTTCTTCCGTACTTTTTGTTTTGTAGTACGAGTTTAGTGTAAGGCTGGAATTATCTGGATGGAATGGCTTAACGAAATCGTTTGAATTATGTATCACTTACATCAAAACATATTTGTCATGCTATTTAAGGCCATTACGTAGGGTTTCGCAATTGCCTCCTGCAGTACTTTCTAGTTTGTGCTTTTTAAAAATAAAAAGAGATTCAGTAATTCCGCTCATAGCACTCTAATACCACTTTCAAGGATATGCACGGCTTCAAAAAAGTATCGTGGCTCTTATTTGTAATTTGCAATAGACACGTACATATGTAGGTAGTTACCTAGCTCCAGTTCGGTCTGACTACTTGTGATTCGCATACGAAGACTCAAGTGCAGTGAGGCAATGACTTTATTTTACTCCTGTGTCTCGGATAATCCACTAGTATTTTGTCATCCTTCAGGAATTTTTCTTGATGCTTCGAAAATTGAATCTGTGCTAAAATGCCTTTGTTTATTTTTGTGAATTCAGTGCTTACAAACGTGCTTACGCATGCACGTAATTGATTGAATACATGAATTCAGTAATCTCTAGTCGATTCGACGTAGGTGCCTACATATTCTATTGCTTTTCTGCGATCTGCGAAGTTTTGGTTTTCTCGGGGCAATTAAAAGTAAAAGTTGCTTTTTATATCAGCTTAGGTATATGCTTTTAAAGGGCTGCTACAGTCCAATCATTCTTTGCTTATCAAATAACCACTGACATGACAAGCGTACCGACTAAGTCTTGACTACAGTTCTCATACGAATTAGATTAGCAGTGCATGGCTGGAAGTAGTGTAGTATTATTCAATTGATTGCCCTATGAAGTGCGAACAGGGACCTGCGGCAATGAATTGTGGGATTGTGATTTCGCCGTTCACTGTAGTGTAAGGTGGTTAAATTAGGGTTAAGTGGTATCACTGTTACTGTTATTGTAAGCAGTAATTATGAAAGAGATAAGAGGTTGGTCAGAAAACAAAGTACATACTAGTGTGCTGGCTAATGTAGATACATAATCTGACCTTACCCCTAAGAATAAGTAAGCGTGCTCCCAACGGATAGAAAGAAAGATGGGCGTATTTTTTTGTAATCCTTTCTTGGTTGTTCTTCTGTCGAGTTTTTCTCGTGCCAATTTGTTTTCTCTAAGGGTTTTTTCTCTGTGTTTGGTCTCTTTCCAAAAGATCTATCCTTGTGGAATGGAGACACTTGCACTACATGAAAAAACTGGGAACAAAATCGTTTGTTGAAACTTTTCTATCATCCGAGTGTAATCTGAACTGATGAGTGGCCAAATAGATTTCGAGTAAAAAATCTTGTTCCCCATTAAATTCATACTTTGCCTTTTCCTTTCATTTTCATAGCAATTGATTTTCCTTCCCAGTTTCCCCATAAATCATTCAGCTTCACAGTAACGAGGAGAAGCGTCTGGAAGTAAGGAACTAAAACAAGTCGAAAAGGCACACGCATGCATGCCGTATGTGTGTGTGCCGTGTGCAGTAGTGAGCAGTGTCCCCAGGAACATGTACCTTGCAGAGGGTGTGCCACCTTAATTTTCCTAACTTTAAAATTACTATAACGTTTGATTGCAGAATCAGGCTTGGCTTCTGAAAGTTTTTTCTAAACAAAAGTACCGTGTTTTCTCAAATAGAGCACGGGTCTCAAATAGAGCACGGGTCTCAAATAGAGCACGGGTCTCAAAAGAGCACCGGGTATGAGTCCTAGCTGATTTAGAGCACGGAGCACGGGGTCTAAGTTGTAGCAGATTTAGAGCACGGGTCTCAAATAGAGCACGGGTCTCTAATACAGCGCGGGGTTTGAGTTCAATTTTAAAACAAAAAAATTCAAAACCCCGTGTTCTATTTGAGAAAATACGGTACAAACATTTTTACATAATATTCAGTGTACCTCGTTTGGTGTACACAGCATATATCTGGGGGGGGGTTACATGTTCGTGAAGTTTTCCGCACATTTATTGACCTGCCGTGACCTCCTACGACACGGAAAATGACATTAAAAATAAACCCTTAGCCATTTTTGGTGGATTTCGTTTAGTAAAATTATTTGTAAACTAGTCCAGCATTAAATAAGTAGGCAAAAAGTTGCACACTCTGACCCGAAGCGCCGGTATTGGGGAAATTAGGCTGCTGACTTGCCAAAAAAAAGACCCTCTTTCAAATCAAAATTAATTTATAACAATTATACCATACTTTTAGCATGGAGCCCATTACAAAGATTTTTTCTAGGGGGTTTTTTGAGGAAAAATGTTGACGTCTTGAAATAAAAAATGTTGCGAAAATCATAATGCATAGTTCTTTCACCTGTAAACTATTTATGGAAACCTACTGGTTATTTTTTGACGTTAGGCGTTTGAAACAAATATTTAGTGATCACAGAGATATTCAAAAGCTTGATTTTGGAAACTTTTAGAACTATAATGGCTGACTTTTAGCATTGACCTTTCGACTCAGACTGTGTGAAATGTTTTAACCAAGTACGTTTTCGGATAGAAAAAACCACGGCCTTTCACTCAAGAAAACCTTCAGAAGCCTAACTTACGCCCGTCAAAAGTTATGCCACTTTAAAAGTTGGGAAAATTAAAGTGGTGCACTCACAGTACTGCCACCGCAGGGAAGTGTGGGTACTGTGCATTTACCTTCTCTGCTCGAGGCTATAACTATTCCTAATGCCGAGAGGCCTGTAGGATATCTGGTGCCTCGAGTTGTATTCACCCTGTAAACACAACATGCCGTGTTCCCATTTCGTTTATAAACGTGCATAGTAGAGAAATGACCAAAGGCTCGCGTTGTACTCAACGTGCATAGTTGGTTATTAAAGTTTAGTTTAACGCAATCAAATGAAGGTCATACACCTCATTTAATCCAATTTTTCTAGTAGAAAGATTTCGTTGCAGCTATGATTTTTTTCCGCTACAGATTTCATTTGTTTCTTTAAAGTTGAAGGGCACTATGCCTTCTCGGTCGGTTTCGTCAACGTTCGTGCTAATGCCAAGTTGTGTAGCTGTGTCCATTGTATTTTTTGCTGCAGAGGGCTTCGCGAAAGCGCTTTAAGTTGGTCAGCCAGAGGGTAAGAAGTTTCTGTCCGGTTCAGATTATTGAAAAGTCCTTCCGTGAAAAATACCCGCAAGAAATTAGCCAACTGGAAACTGATTGGCATACTCGTTGAAAAGCTGAGGGAGAGATAGAGTGGGGCATGGAACTTCCCTGCACCATTAATTTTCGAGGGTCACACTTTCAGAACCACACGTCGTCCCAATCCCAGTACAGT
This sequence comes from Dicyrtoma fusca, assembly GCA_034695205.1. Taxonomy (NCBI): domain Eukaryota; kingdom Metazoa; phylum Arthropoda; class Collembola; order Symphypleona; family Dicyrtomidae; genus Dicyrtoma; species Dicyrtoma fusca. The sequence goes on from JAQFZC010000425.1 coordinate 51,829, forward strand.
ACAGACACAGTTGACAGCGACTACATCTTCCTCTACCACAAATAGACGTCGACGTCTGTACATAGTTGGGGAGCAGGTTCGGGTATCTATAAGGATGCATTATGCATTTACTCCTTGGCTTGCTACGACGAGCGATGAA